>PGIR01000168.1:0-87697 GCA_002812735.1 Scedosporium dehoogii
AGAAAAAAAAAAAAAAAAAAAAAAAAAAAAAAAAGAGGGGAATGGCATTTTGGTCCGTTGATGCCAAACGTCCCGCGGGAGAAATTTGTAAATCAAGGTGGAAAAGTGTTCGATACTCGTGCGTGGGTATATACGGGCTGGCCGTCGTTGGCTGCCTATAAACGAAAAGAAAGAACAAGAGCTTTGGAAAACAAAAGACTCCTACCAGTGCCTCGAGGAGATCTCGAAGAAGCAATCCCGGCCAAGGATGTTCCAGGGTTTTCACTTCGCATTGACAGACACGACCTCAATTGATCCTTCATACAACCTCCCAGCACCCGAGATCGAAGAAGACTTCAAGTGCAAAAGTATAAAATATATAGTTGTATTAGAGTAAGAATAGAATAAAAGAGGTACCCTACTTTGCTGACTCGAGCATTTTGATGATATTCCTATTCCCACTTGCATACCATAGCGGAGTGCGGCCATACTGGTCTAAGTGGTTGATGTCAGCCTTGCCCGTAGCCAGCAACACGCTGATAACCCTCTCGTGCCCGTTTCTTACAGCCAAGGATAGGGGTGTCTGATGCTGATGGTCCGTTAAATTAATATCAGCCTCGCCCGTGGCTACTAGCGCCTTAACAACAGCCGCATGCCCGTTCTCAGCGGCTAGAGATAAGGGCGTCCGAAGGAAAAGATCCGACGAGTTAAGATTAACTTTGCCTGTAGCTACCAGAGCCTTGACAACAACCTCGTGCCCGTTCTCAGCGGCTAAAGATAGAGGTGTCGAACTGCTATCATTATCTGCCGAGTTAATGTCAACCTTGCCTGTGGCTAATAGCGCCGTGACAACATCCTCGTGCCCGTTTCTAGCAGCTAAAGATAGGGGCGTATATCCGTAGTCGTTCTTCTGGTCAACGTCAACCGTGCCCGTGGCAGCTAGCCGCTCGATGATGGATTTATGGCCCCTGGCTGCGGCGGAGAAAAGCACACTCTCCCTTATGATGGCCGAATGCTCGGTGTCGCCTTCCAGAAAGTCGATTACGGCCTGGTGGTTCTCACAAATGGCATAGTGCAGGGGCGTCGCATCAAGGTCGTCCGACATGTTGGCATCGGCTTTGCCCTTGCGTAGCAACAGCCTAACCACCTCAGCATGGCCATTCCAAGAAGCGTACGACAGTGGTGTTCGCCCGGACTTATCCACCAAGTCAACCACAGCTGCTGCTCTGTTAAGCAGCTGGCGGGCTCGCCTTGGTAATATCTTATTCACTGCCTTGCTTCCGCTGCCCTTGATCAGAATTGCGACGACTGCATCGAAGCCGTTTTCTGCTGCCCAAGACAGTGCAGACCGTCCATATGTACCATCCTGGCTATTCACATCAGCTCCCTCCATCCACAGCAGACGTCTCAATACCGAAGTGAGTCCGAAGTAGGAGGCAATCATGAGGGATGTGAAGCCGGTCGGGAAATCCGTGTTCGTAGTTGTCCAGTAGATCATAAACCAAGTCAGGCCACGCTTCGAGCCCACATCGCAAATCCTTAGGACTCGTTCAAATATTGGGTCGATATCCATCTGTGAGTCACGAAGATGGATGGCCCAGTTCTTCGCAGAGTAATCGAGGAAGTCATGACGCTGAGCGTATAGAACTACCCCATCGTCTATATTGAGCGGATGAGTTTCAAATTCGGAAAAAAGCAGATGCCGCATACAAATATCGGCGAGGATCCTATGAGACTCTTGCAGCTGAAGTGATCGTTTCCATTTGAGATTGCCAGGGGAGTTGGTATCGACGGCCACCAGTGGGTTTGGGACCAGGAATTCCTTGGCAGTTTGGTGAAGCAAGTATATCTTCCCATCGACGATCATTATAAAGAGGCCGCAGAGATCTCGCACGAATTCTCGAAAACGCTCTTCTGGTGTGAGATAACGGCGCAGGCTCCTATAGGAATTGTGGTTCTCCCCAAGGGCGAGGGCCACCTGCATCTCCTTCAATGTCAGAGGTCTCGTTGCGGCAACGACGATGTGTAAGAGCCTCTTAGTCTCCTCCACATCACGGCTCTTGGAGAGGATCTTGTCGTATGCTTCGTCAACAGTTTTGGGGACCCGAGAAGTGACCTCAGATATCATGGCTTCGTTGATGCCGATCTCCTTGTTGACTAGATCTAGAGTAAGGTAAGCCCAAAGATATGTCCGATGAGGAATGCTCAGAATGGCTTGCAACAAAAGGTCTCGCTCGCCCTGTGTGAGCTGTTTAATATTCTGAATTCTGTCCTTAATGAAAATGTTGATCTCCTCGGCAATCATCTCTCTCTCTCTATCGCTTTCGCCGGTAAGGTGGATGACAGAGAGTCCCAGGATGTCTGGGGGAGGGAGGCCCCGCCGAATCACCGAATAGGGCCGGCTTGTGATCAGGATCTTCAATTTAGAAGAGCCTTTATTAGTGCCATAGAATTCGGTCAAGGCCTTTTCGAAATCAAGCCTTTCCTTCTCATCGCATTCGTCAAGCGCGTCGAAGATACAGATAATCTCACCAGCATGCTCATCTGCTGCCGCCGCGAGAAGAACGTCCCAAAGTTCGCCGAATGAAGTAGTGAGACTCTCTCTGTCGGCTTCAAACTGATTAAGAATTTTATTGGAGAAAAGGACACTTTTTGTCGTGAATAGCTGGTGCAGTATGCAACATAGAGCACCTCTCACGCTTCGTTGATCTTCGAAGTCATCCTTGAAGAAGAAGTAACAGGTTGTTCTGGAACGATCGCTTGGAAGCACAAAGTCAACTAGATGTTTTGCCAGGACTGACTTGCCGCAGCCAGGGTCGGCAGACACCCAGAGCATGCTTGATGATGTGCTCTGTTGCCATTCTCGGAAGGACCTGTGAGTTAGAAACCATTCACATGTCCCCTCGATCCGTGCTGGATTCCTTTCCTTCCTGTCTTTGTAAGGTGAAGTTTTGAGTTTCCTGAGGATCTTTTTTTTCCGCCGTGCCTTGTCACCGCCTTCGGATGACTGGATTAGCTGACAATTATTCATTCCAACGATGGTACGATGCTATATTCTTACCGGTATCCTGAGGAAAGGATTCGGGGAAATGCCTTGCAGTTTGAGATGGGCGCAAAGCTACAACAGCAATTAGTTTCAAGTGCAACTACACCGACTAGACGCCCCGAGTCTCACCATACCTGGCAAGGTCAACAAGAGTTCCGTTGCATAGGCGGCGGCGGTGGCTGCAGCATATTTTTGCCATTTCTTGTTTTTATGCGAATCCGCATAATCACAAATCCCACGGATCACCAGAGCCTGGTGGCTTGCCATCACACCAGCTGCTTCCATCTCAAAGCAGATAGCTTCGTGCTTCTCGTGAAGTTCATTTCGTTTTTCACTTGATAGAACGAGGGTATTTGCTGAGCCGACATTACCATAATGGATGCGTGGTTCGTCTGTTTTTCGCATCGCTTTACCCCCTCGCTCACACCGTCTTTTCGACTGTGTGAAGTCGCAAAACCCTTCGCACAGTTTATTTCCATCTTCGTGGAGGTAATCATCCGAAAAGAGGCAATCCTCATCATCCCCGGGGTCGTAGAACTCGGAGCGCTCCTGCTCAGTGAGGTCTTCTCGGAGGGTTTTCAGGATTCCTGGGATTGTAGTGCCCATCCTAATGTGTCGGGCTCGAAGATTATTCACTGCAGCCAGCAGCGCATCAGATGGATGGTGCATGTGGCCGCCTGGAGAGAGTTCGTTTCTTCCCTCCCAGGCCCCGGATTCGTAATGGACCACACCACCTTCACTTCCTCGTGGGTAGCTGACGACAACATCACCTAAAACAATTTGTTGCATGTCGCTGCCGTAGCAAGGTACCCCACCCGCTATTCCAACTACCAGAACGTGCTCGATGCTTGGGAATGACTGGCACATCCGAGAGAGAACAGTGGCGGCCGCGTGAGTGCCAATTGCCTGACAAACGGCAACCGCAACCCAATGCGGACCTACTCGCCCTGTATGATAAAGATTCGAGTCTTTCCATATTTCCTTGTAGTCCTTCCGTATCGCATTGAGGGCGGGCGCGAGCTCCAATGCCATAGGAGCGATCCATCCGACGGTGATTCTTGGTTCTGGCGGGGCCATTTTCGATACGGGGCCTGATCCTGAAGGCGAATTCAGAGGTTGGCCGCAACAAATGGATGCCGTCGTCCCCGAGCTTCCTCGATGATACCAGATAGAGCGGAAAAAGAACTTACGGATCGCGTTCGACCGGCCTAAAACCCTTCTCGGATTTCCATGCTAGATATTCAACGTCTGGTGCAAAGCTTCCGGGAACAATGTTGGCAAACTGTTTGGAAAGGTGAGGGGGCTCAGCTCAACCAGGCCAGGCTGCCGGGCCTGCAGTTAAGCCTCGCCACACCACCCATCCCGCCAAAGAGTGATTTGACAGGGGTTGGCCGCCCAGATACCGCCTTACTGAAAGCTCCATGTCTGGATATAATCCACATCTTGAAAATGCGGTAATTGAAGACTGGCGGTGGTGTGTCGACCTCTCCCACCTTCTTGTAAGGGCCTATTCCGCTTACTCGTCTTGCCCAAGGAGGAAACGGAAAGAGAACCACGACACCGTCAACCAACCAGGAGCTCGCTGTTCGTAACTGAAGGCCAAAACGGAGAGCAAATGGGATTGAGTTTGATGGGAATGCGAAGATGGGTCAAATTGGGAAAGTTTTAGTAGTTTATGGTGCCTCATGGGGAACCGTCTTATCCCTCCAAGAACAAATCGAGACGTCAAGTGTGGGTCGCATGACTAAGGATTAATTCAATAAGCCCGAAACCATAGCTAACGGTCCCCTCCCCTCCCGTTTACCTACAAGAGTTGGAACCTCTTTAATTTCATTTTTGACGAATATTGATGTGACCGAAGAAAGAGCCTCAACTCGGAGAATTTGACTTCCTCTCCTTCTTCTCCGGAGGGGCCTCGGCCTGCTGCCCGAATTAACGAGGCGGGATCGAGAGTCGTCGACGGAGACGCCTGTAAAAACATAGCTCCAAGGATGTTATTCCGCGGCCAGAGTTTAAGGCTGCCCGCGTTTCTCCATGAGGTAATGTAGCTGCCATGGAAATAACATAGTCTATCTTCATAGTATACATATTACACAGAAAACCCTGATCGTACAAGGGCTATGGCTTTAGGCCACGATATCTAGGGCAACCGGCGTGAAACCTTCTGTCCAACGTTCGCCGAGATATCATGCTCGTCCCTCGCCCATCACGAAAGGCGCCAAAGCCTTCGTCGCCCTCGCGCCCCCCATCCCCCCAACCACAATCCTCTCCGCTCTCAAGCACCCACCCCTAGGAAACCTGAAAAGCACAGCACCGCCTCCCACCGCGACATACTTCACCCGCACGGTCCTCTCCTCCGCCTTCTCCAACCCCTTACTCGTAGGCCTCCACACCACCGCAATCTCCTCCTCCCCTCCTCCCTCCCCACCCTCCACAGCAACCGCGTCCCTCAAAATCACCCTCTCAACCCCATCCTTCCCCCTCCCCCCCAAAACCTCCATCCAAAGCTGCCCCAAAACCCTCAACCTCCTCTCCGCCTCCTCCGCCGTCCACCCCTCCCAATCGATCCTGGCATCCTTCTTTGAAATCTTTGGCGCGTACCGCCACGCCCTGTCCGTCCCCGTCACCTCGTCTTCTGAGGGGGTCGTTTTCTCGCCGCGGACTACGTCGCGGAGGGGCGGCACGTGTAAGCCTTGACGTAGGCCTGAGAGGAGGAGTTCCGCCGCGGGTTGTTTGACGAGGTTTGTTAGTTCTGGGACGGTGCATTTGGGTGGGATGGGGATCCCTGGGCGGGGGGTTTGGGCAAGGATGACCCCGTGGTCGAATTTGTGCTCGTCGAGGGTTTGGAGGGTTATTCCTATGTAGGAGCGTTGTTGGAGGAGGGAGTGGTGGAGGGGTGCGGCACCGCGGAGGCTATGGACTTTTAGCAACGAGAAAAGAAAAAGAATATAAACAAGTAAATATAAAATAACTCGGTAATAAAGATTACAAGGACTTCACGCCTTTGCGCCCCCGACAGAAGGAATGATAGAGACTTACTCTGGAAGGAATGAAGGATGAAGGTTAAGACCTCCATACTTCGCCGCTGCCAACATCTCTGGGGGCACGAATAGACCAAAAGACACGGCGATTATGATATTTATCCCGCTCGGGGGCTACACTCATCAGTAGATGCCTTCGACCTGGGTGCAACAACGACACTCTCATACCTTGAATCCCTTAAGGCTATCCGTCTCATGAATGGGCAAACCCAGCCTGTCCGCATCCAACTTCAAGGGAACTACACCACATCAGTAACCAGAAAATGGTAAAAGAATCCCGTCATCTCAATTTTTATAAACACCAATAGGTCAAAAATCCAAACGACTCACCCTCTCGAATCTTCTTATACCCCCTCCCCGTCCCCTTCGGCGGCCTCACCACCACATCAATCGACTCAATCAACCCACTCCCCTGCCTCATCTCCCCATCCAGCGCGGAAAGCGACGCGCAGCTAAAGTCATCGGAGCCGCAGAAGAGGATGCGCAGCGGGTCTGATGTCCTTGACGAGAGAAACCGGTAATGTGAAGGGATGCGCCGGAGGAGCGTCTGAGGCTTGAAGTGGCGCGCCATTGTTTTTGATGGGTGATTGTGATTTTTATCTGGAGTCCATTATATTGCGTTGAGTGATGGAAATTCCAGTTCGGATTATCAGCGTTTGTTGTGATTTAGAGGCGATCATCGGGTGCTGTTGCGTCCATTCTGCAGAGGTTTGCTGGGCTGAACCGGGGTGATGTTCTGATTGAAACATCAGGTCGCGTTTAAGGAAGCACCCCGGTATCAACAACCAGCGGAAAAGGGGCGCATGGTTTAGTGGTATAATTCCTCTTTAGCATAGAGGCGGTCCCCGGTTCGATTCCGGGTGCGTCCAACCGATTTTCTTTTTAGTCCTTGGTCTTATTTTTTGTTCTTTTCTGTTTCTTTTCCCTTTTTCCCTTTTTGCATCTTTTTTCTGCTGTTTTTAAGAACTAGAAGGATTAAAAGGTGATCCGGCCTTAAGAGGATAAACGCTTCTAATAGTGCAGAGAGGTAGTCGTGGAGGATACCAATATCATCTGCGCATTCGGCTCTGAAAGAAATCCAATCCAAATCGAAGTGATGTACATTACACTTTTTAAATTCTATACATACATATATACACTTTGCTCTATTTCCCAAGCGAAGCTCTCTCACTCCTCCCAATCGCATGACTCGCCTCCCATATATCACTCCTCTCCCAAGAATTGCTCTTCCCCTGAGAATCACTCTTCTCCGACGAGAAACTCATCTCCATTCTCTCCCACGGATCACTCTTCTCCCCCTCGAGCCCCTTCCCATCACCCTGCCTCACCACCTCCCCCCACTCCCCCGCCTTATCCGGCAACACATTGCCAAACTCCCTCAAAAATTCCTCCTTCTCAACAAGCCTCGAAAACGCCTTGATGGTCCTCTCGTTCGGCTCGAGTCCGTACTCCCTAATCTTCTGCGCCGACTTGACCGCCAACTTGATGTTGCCCACGCCGGCCGCTCGGGAGAGGATGGTGTTCCACGTCACGATAGTCGGCTCGACGCCGTGCTGACGCATGAGGGTCACGATGCGGCCGGCGCTGTCCTGGCGGTGGTATCGCATCCAGGAGTCGAGGAGAATGTTCCAGGTCCAGGGGCTGGGGACGGGATGGACGGGCCCGGTCGATGTGAATCTGTTTTTATGTGATATAGGAGAAGTAGGGGAATCGGAGTCGGGGTTAGAGGAGGAGGACGGAGTGGGAGATGTGGGAGGGTGAGAGGTGATAGAGTTGTCAGAGGTTAAGACAGACTTGTGTTTGGGGTGAGAGATGATAGAGCTGTCAGAGGTTAGGACAGCAGACTTGCGGTGCGCCGGAGAATCGCGAAGCATGTCCGAAACGACGTCGAGCGCCACGCGGAGGTGAGCCGACGAGGTCGTCAAGGCCTTGACGATCATATCGTGGATGACCGTGTTTCGCTTCTTGACGATCTTGGTGGCGATGGGATGCCAATCCTGGAGCATGCTGCGGTAGTGGCCGTAAAAGGCGATGAGGGCGGGGCTCTTGTATTCCTTCCGAAGGCTGCATATCCACGAGAGCACCATGATCTCCAGCGTGGCGACCGTGGGCTCCAGCGACGCCGCCTGTCCGGGCGGGCAGAGCAGGTCGATGGTCGCCGTGAAGTCCGGGTCGAGAACCATGTCCTCGAGTATGCTGTCCTCCCTCACCACGTCGCCTAGAAGCTTCTTGGGAATGATGGCCTCGAGGGGCTCGGGGTTGAATATCCTCGAGTATATCCGCAACATGAGCGGGAACGACGTGATGGGGCCACCCGTGTCCCTCAGCGCGATGGAAAGCACGAGGTGGAGGATGCTGTTGCCCACACGCGCATCCACGTTGCCGGTCTTGGCAATCAGCGTTATTGCCCTGATGACGTGGGAGACGCTCCCCAACAGCTTCGACCCTTGCAGGAGAGTCGTCAACAACTTGAGATCGACTGGCATCCCCCGCTCGGTGTACATGTCGAAAGCCTGCCAGGCGGCGTCGATCTGTCCCGTGGCGCAAAACCCCTGGACAAGGGCCGTCAATTGGATGGTATTAGGCTTAATTCCATGCTCGATGGCAAATTGCCAAATCTCCTCGGGCGATACAACCTCCGGGTCAATCATCGAGTGCCGGTTGTAGGTAAGAATCGCGGTAAAGACACTGCTCCATCGTCGCCGTAGAAGTTCTTGGGTTTTGGCAGGCTCGTCTCTCATCCTCGAGAGACCCACGGCCATGACCTCGAGAGACGTTCTCTTGAGGCTCGGATCCCTAGAGAGGCTCGACGCGATGTGCATCAGGCTGTAGTTGGTGAGCTGCACCTGCGCGGCGCACAACGCTCTGTAAAGCTTGACCAGCTTCTTCGGGCACAATCGCTTCTGGAGTGCATAGAAGTCCGTTCGCTTAAAGATAATCTGTGCGTCCTGGTGATTGCGGAGTAGAAATAGGATCGCCTCGTAAAGGGCATTCCAGGCATCCTCCTTTTCCGTCGTAGAGGACGACTGAAGACTCGAGTAAATGAAGGCAATCGAGTCCTGCAGCGCATAAAGCGGGGGATCCGAAAAAGGGAAAGACGCCTGCAAAAACCGACTTGCCTGAAGTAAATCATCGTCCTGCAGCGCCAGCATCACTGGCGCCCACGCCTGCTTCGCATCCTCAAGGTCCTGATTCTCCCAAACCGTGCGTGCTTCTTCAACGGTATGGCAACGCGTAAGTGCCGAGACTGTCGGCAACGAGCCTGGCCGGCAGTACCAATTCCCCGACCGAACGTCGTGCAGACCTCTTTTCCAATCCCGCTCGTCAATAAAGCTCTCGGAAAGCAGCGACGGAGTTGTCGGGCTATCCTCGTTGAGGGCTAGTTGTTTGTTGCTCGGGGCATTCAGTAGGCGTTTCGATTCGGGGCCTTGGGTTTCTCGCTCAGGTCTGTAGTCGCGCCACAGGGCGGTGTCGTACTCCTGGAAGGATTTGAGTTTATTAGGTTTTGGTCTGGGACCAGGGGTCATCGAGAGAGTTGACTGGTCTGACGTTGAGGAGGTGTCGGTAGCGGTGGTGGTGTCGGTGGTGTAGGCGACCAAGGCGGTTGAGGTAGTCAAGATTGGGGCGGGGGTGGAGGAAGAGGAAGGAGAGGAGGCTAGGAGCGTAGCGGAGCTCAGGTTTCGCGGCCGAGATATCTTGGACGGTGGAAGAGGTTGAGATGGGTAGAGGGCGGGATCGAAAGAGAGGATGGAGGGACAGCCGAGTCGAGGAGGGGATTCGGTAGCTATGGTGCATTGGGCCGACCGGGAGAGAATTGGAGATATCGAACTGGTCCCAATCTGTTCCCTCCGTAGCCGGACGGCCGAGCCATGTCGAAGATATCGCGAGGTCTTCATGGCCGCAGCGGGCTATGATCTAGAGGGTGCCAAAAGCATTCTTGGGGATGCGACTGAATGCGCAGTTGGATGCGGCTTCGAGGGCGCTCCGGAGATTGGATTCTGAAGGGAATGAACACGTGGTACAGATGGTGAGAGAGATATTTCCCTGCCTGCTTCGTCGCTGAGAGGAGAGTGAATTGAGGCTGTTCTTAATGTCGAAAACTTGATGTCGAGATCAGAAATCTTGGTTGCACTTCTTTCGCGGGCCAAAGTCGAGAGAATAATTCAAAGCTTGATTGGCTCGAGTCGTTCATTGGCTCAAAATTCATGATGTGGCTTAAGTGTGGCTGGTGCTCAACTTCTGTGTGAAGTTCGAAGTACCTCCGGACCTTCGAGCACTGTACGAAAAAGTTCAACTGCACCTTGGCCACTGAAGAAGCTCTCTCGATCTCTCTTCAGCCTTGCAAACTTTCATCACCAAAATCTCCAATCCTCCATCTTCCCCATCCGCCAGTGTTCCGCCGCCCGAATATCCCAACCCTAACAACCAATTCTCTTTACAAATCTATTCTGCTCCGCACCTCCCACTCAAACCACCCCCGCGGGATTCCTCACCCAAACCATGGCCCCCCCACAAAGCAGCCTCAGCGCAGCGGCAGAAGACCGCAAAGCCCGCCTCGCCAAGCTCAAATCCCTCAAACGCAAGCAACCCGCCGACGAAATAGCTCCCCCCGAATCTACGCGCTCGCGCTCCCCTCCCACACAATTCCACTCTCAAACCCTCGTCGCCCAGACCGAAGTCGACGTGGCGCGTCTACACCTCTCGGGACGCAACTACGACCCCGAAACCCGCGGCCCAAAACTCGGCTTCGAATCAGCCCCCATAAAACCGGACCAGCCGACGTTAGAAGAGCTAGCGGCCGATGTGGCGGAGGAAGTGGAGAGGAAAGCGGCCGAGGACGCGCAGGAGGATAACAAGGGCATCGATCTGTTCAAGCTACAGCCTAAGAAACCGAATTGGGATCTGAAGAGGGATTTGGAGAAGAAGTTGGAGATATTAAACGTGAGGACGGATAATGCCATCGCGAGGATGGTGAGGGAGAGGATCGCGAATGCGCAGAGCGCGGCGATGAAGGCGGTTGAAGTGGAAGGGGGGAGGAATGGGGATGCTGCGGGCGTTGATGGTGTTGCGCTCGTGGAGGGCTTACGCGTTCGTGAACGGGAAGAGGCTGAGGAGGAGAGAAGGGAGAGGGAAGAGGAGGAAGCGGAAGAATGAGGCGAGCAGTTTTTCGTGGTTGCAGTCAACATGGGGTGGGTGACCCGATTGAGAGCGAGCGCACGCGATGGAATTGGGGGGAAGCAACTGTCGCGTGAGCATTTTCTTTTATTCTACCGCGCAGGATACCCATTTGGAGCATAAAAAGAAGTGCAAGGCGCCTTGCAGGATGCAAAAAGAGTTTGGGTGTGTGGGGGGTTGCTCGGTCGCTCTGTGAAGTTGGGAAGTGGAATTATCACCACCCGCATAGTTTTCGTGAGAAGTCGGAATGGCTCGTCACAAAAATTCAGGGATCCCCCTCCTCTCCGGACGAGGCGAGGCGGACCAAAGGCCTCCTGCTCGTGTGGGAGATGATGATGGGTGGTTGGCGTTGCACCGCCCTGTTTTCTAGAAGGAGCAGGGGCCCACGGCGACCAAAATTAAACCGCACCATGCAGACGAGCCAGACCACGTTTCGAGGTCCTACGGACAAGGACGAAGGAATTTGTTTTTAGCAAAAGCCGCTAGCCAAACCAGCATTGACGAAGGATTTGGTGTGGGTGCGCCGTCATCCAAGTCATGATGGACAAACTCGGTAGCCCGAATTGGTGTGGTTGTTCCTGGACTCGCTCAGCCACTCTCACCCTCGCGGTGACCAATTTCAGGACCTGGACTGGATCGACGACGGAATCCGGCACCAGACTCGCCTCGCCTCACGATTATTGTTAGAGTGAGAAGACCGCCCGTTTGGATTCAGCGATATAAGAGGGCCTAGATTCTCGACGATAATGAATAATAATCAAATAAATTCATTTTGAAATAAGCTTAAAATTCACCATGGCCTACCACGCAGTTTTTGAGCAGCAATAGCCCTTACTACACCCATTGATCTCTTCTTTTCCCCTCCATAGTTCCACTTAGACACTACCTGGGTCATCAGACACTCTCCCCCGCCCTGACATACCAGAAATGTCCAAACCACCCAACAACGACGGGCACTGGCTCTCCGAAGGGCCCTACCAAGAGACTGTCAACCGCCTCTGTGCCTCCGATCCCCGCCTCCGCCAACGGGACCCCAAAACAACCAACATCCACGTCCCATTCACAGACGACGACGTCCGCGTCTCAGTCCTAGAAGCTCAAGAGGACAACTCCTTCTCAACCCAGGCGCAGTACACAACGCCCGAGTCCCTCCAAGAGCACCTCGCCTCCCCCGTCTGTGCCCAACCGGGTAGGAAAGCAGTCTACATCCTCGAGGGACTAGGCCCCGGCTTCGCCAGCGTCTTGGGCCAGCATTTCTCTCTGCACCCTTCCATCTTCGTGGAACACGAGCGTGTGGTGGTGCACGATATCTCGTGGCGAGGGGCAAATGATGGGGTCCCGCTTCCTTCTACTCTGAGGGGTGGGAGGGCGCATTTGAGGATGAGGTACCATGAGGTGATGGCGTTTGATGTCACGCCCAAGACGTTTAAGTGGGCTTGCGGCGTGACGGGGAAGCATATCGGAGTCTCGAGAGAGTTGAAGTGGGGGGATTCAGTGGATGAAGGGGATCAATTTCTAGATGTTGGGATGACGGTTAGAAAGTGTGGTGTTTGGTCTCGAAGGAAGGCCGATGGAGGCTGGGATTGTCTCGTCATCTGCGACCCTCCGGTCCGCCGCGTCCACGCAGGAGAAAACTACACAGACTCTTTCTCCGTACAAACCCGCCCCTACCAAGGCGGCTACATCGACTTCGTCCCCGAAGAGGAACAACTCCATGCCCTCTCCGGCCCGCCACGCACCTGTCTCCTGGACGACCTAACCTTCTACCTTTGCACACACTCCCACCTCATCGAGCCCACCCCCGAAGGTGTGGCCACGTTCGTGCAAAAGATCGTCGCTTCCCAATACCTCGTGCAAATCGAACACGTGCGCTCGGCCCTCATCGCCGTGCAGAGGGGCCTTACGCGGAAACAGGACCTAACGCGAATGCCGATGCGCAAGGTCGAAGCCCTCTGGAGCGACATGCAGGCCTGGGAGCGCCGCATGGGGGAATATCTCGAAGATCTTGAGGGGATCATGATCCAGCTAGGTATCCCGCTGACCGACGAACAGCAGCCTACTCCCACACACCACCACCATCCCAACTCCGCACCTCTCTCCTTCCACGGCCCGCTTTCCAACCCACCGCCCTACAAGAAAGACGCGTTCCCCGACTCGCAAGAGCCGGATCCCTCATGGTGGCGGGATTGCTCAGCCGATTTCCAATTCCTGCTCCATCGTCTCCGCGAGCTGAGACACCGCACCGCTTCCCTCAACGCCGCCGTGACGGGTCTAGCGGGAATCACGGGGAATCGCATGTCATACAAGGAGCAGCAGCGGTCGATCCGCGAGGCCAAGAGCACCAAGGCCATCACCCTCATCGGGTTGATTTTCATCCCGCTGGCGTACACCTCGTCAGTGTTTAGCATGACGGAGCCGTATGCTCCGGGACAGGAGCTGTTTTGGGTATATTTTGCGGCGTCGGCGCCGTTGATCTTGCTGGTCGTTTTGGGGTATTATGTGTTGGATTACGGGTATAGTGCTGGGGATGCTGCTTGGTCTATTTATCGGGTTATGGGGAGGTTGAGGTGTCTGGTTGGGTTGGGGGATGGGAAACGCGGGAGGGACGAGGCGTTTGAGGCGTAGGCCACAATGTTTCCTTCTTTCCTTCTTGTGATGATGATAATGACGAACGTACACGTATTATAGAGGATTTATAGACTATTTTTCTTATTTTATTTGATTCGATTTATTGGTGTTGTACCGTATAACGGAACTGCCAGTAATTGAGTCTCGTTCGGAATCGTGCCCGTAATGAAGACTACAGCTAGATAGGAGGCGAAGCATCCCAGGCTGAGACCTGTTTGGTAGCTTTGGAATTAGCCACGATGTATAAGCTAGATTCATGGCCTGCATCTGAAATGGGGAATTACCGTCTTTCTTCGAGAGATGAGGTGTCCTCGACTTGCCAGTAATGGGTTCTGAAGTGGGGGATTCTCGAGACGTCGGTCGCAAGATAAGTGTCTACAATCCCCATCTCTTCTCCAACTCTCGGCCGGTCATGGCCAAGCCAGGAAATATCTACGCTTCCTGGGTTCGAGTTCCAGAGCCGAATGCATGTCTACTTCATACAAGAAACATTTACGCACGAAGATTGAAAAGAGAGGACAAACCGAAATCAACACATTGCGTCCCTGCCGCGCTAACTGAGATCAATCTGTGCCAAATCCTCCACTCCCGACCAAAGATCGCACCATAAACCGAACAGAAGAGAAGAACAAGAAGAAGAAGAAAAGCAAAAGGGAAAGGCGAAGAAGTTCCAATCTGATCCCTGAGACGGAAAGTCGGCTTACCTAGGTGACAGAAAGAAACGAACGTCGCATTTCGAAATATCAATCTGGAGTAAACTGAAAGGGAACAAAGGGGACCGTACCATCCGACATCACTTGCCTTGGCGATGGAAGGCAAGAACAAACCTATTGTGTAAATCCATCATTGGAAAGGATGTCTTTCGAGTGAACGGGAGACTGTCATTTATTGTTAATCGAACTGACTCTCAGACTGACTGTAGACTAGGGAAGGGGAAGCAAGCATACCATCAGCCACGGAAAGCCGCTGAGGCCCGAACAAACTCCTTGGCGATGTAATGAGCGGCAAGGAAGCGATCGCCATCGTCAAAAATACCGTCAAAGCCTAGCCTCTTACCACGCTTGGTTAGACTTCGATAGGAAAACTCCTGCCTCCCCGGTTGAGGCATGCGCACTCTAATCCGATGGAGCTTGATATTAGTGTGCCCGTCCGCCTGCATGCGGCGAGCCTCCTCCCAGGCGGCCTCTATTTTCTGGAAGACCAAGATACACTGCTCAGGCACCACGCCAGATTCAATGAAGTCGAAGAAAATGTGGTTCATGGCTGGAATATTGTAAAAGGGCGAAGGCTCCTGTGAAAGCGTGTGGTAGCCATCGCTCTCTTTTTGGATGGGAGACTGGTCGCTTGTAATGAAAAAGCCATTCTTTATTAAGTATTTCCAAATCTTTCCGCCCTGGGAAGAGTTGGGAGAAGAGACACGCCGTGATCTTCCGTTGTAACCCCCGGCAAACGGCCCCCAACGCCCACGGCGGTTAGAATATAAGTTTCCGCTGTAACTCATGGTAATCCCTCACCTGCTCGGGTTAGCTGGTATCCACAAGATATATAAAAGGAAAAACGAAGGGTGCTTGACACTCACTGCTCACAAAAAAAAAAAAAAAAAAGGTTGCGTGCCCACTGACAACAAAATCTCACAGTGGATGAATTTCCTCCGCAATTTTGATGTTATTGAAAAGTTGAAGTTTGCTCCCACAAGCTGTCTGCCAACGAAGGAGAATTCGGGGTATTTATACCCACGCGTGCCTGGGTTCCAGACGTGTCCGGACGCGTCCAGGCCCATCTGACTGCGCAAAAGTGCAGTCAGATGGAAGGATTCGAGGGTTCTAGTTCTTTCCACCCACTTCCAAGCTACGAAGCATGAGTCCGCGAACCAATATTTAGCAGATGGTGCCGCTCTCCAGGGACACAAAGGCGGCCAGGTGTGGTCAGACTGGTCAGACTGGAACTCAGAGAGTGAATCCCAGAGCAGGCTGGCCCATTCCCCCAATCGCCCACTCACCCACCCCTCCATCTATGCTTGGGCGGTTAACCATTGGCTCATATTGCCACTTCCAAGTCTGTAGAGAATGCAAAAAGTGACACCTAACGTTTTCTGCTACTTGGCTGCGACCTGCAGAATGGGCCAAATTCAACTAGCAGTGGGCATCTGCGGCGATGTATGGAGTAGGCTGTAGCACTGCCACACCCTCCAGCTCTTCTTCGTGTCAGTTATTACTCCGCTCGAGATGTTTTCTCAACCCAATAGATCTTCATCAAACAGCATTTCATCCCGTACTCCTCGTGTTCAACCCTTTCCATTTCTACATCTCCTTTGGAATTCGTCTTGGCCCTCCCCCCCCTCAAGTCTCCTTCGCAGGTCCCGACCATGTCCGTCTCAGCGCAATGGAGCCTCGACGTCACAGCAAACTCCGCCCTCTCCGTCTCCCGCGGCATCATCCACGCCGCAACAAGCGACAACATCCCACCCCTGGCCCTCCTGGCCTGTGAAAAGTTCGGCTGCACACTCGCCATGTGCCACGAAACATGTCGCAAAATCGAAACCTCCGTCCTCCCAACCGACAAGCCAGCTCCGATCCAATTCCTCCTCCAAGGCGTCGTGGGCTATTCCCGCGACGACTGTGCCACCCAGCTGGGCACAACGGCATCCGGCGTGCAGTTTCTCGGCCTCGCGGCGGCGCTCGTGACGACTATGGGTCCTTTCGAGTCGGCGACTGCGCTGTCGCTCATGTTGAGGAATACGACTACGGATAAGTCTTTGCTTCCGACGACGAAGCAGTTGAGGGACTTGATGTCTGTGCTGGATGCGAGATTAACCCGCGCCAGGTTCACGGACTCGGTTCTGGGTTGGCACAGGCATCTGTATTTACATCCGGATATAGATGACGCCAGCAGGACAGTTCTCCGGCGTGCGTCGTCGTATCCCTCTGCGGAGGCAACGGAAAAATTAGTCTATGCTTTTCGGCAACTTCATCGTATCGGCGACTCCAGCGTCTCAAAGGTCGCCATCCATGCGACCTCCTCCTCGCCGTGGGTAATCGCATTCACCAAGTGGTGTCTAGGTGCTCCCCCATCGGTGTACCTGCAAGATGGCACGCCCATGCTCGAACAACCCGACTTGAGCGTTGACATTATTATCAACACCGCGCATACGGGGAGCGACGAGAACTTTTCGGTAACGATCTATCACGATATCGGAGACCCCGAGAAACTTATCGTTGAGGGCAGCGATAAGCCTTGGGCAGGCATGACGACGATCGAGAACTACGGCCAATGGTTGCTGAGAGAATATAACCTCGACCAAATCCAAGCTTTCCGCGCCCTCCAGCAATGCCTTCCATACGCAGCAAGGGAGTATCTCGACCGGTGCAGGTTCACCACCAGCACGGCCAACCAAGGACCAATCACCAAATATCGCCCACTAGTAGATATGGGGATGATCAAGGCATATCGCACTATTCCGTTCGGCAGCGATGGCTCGGTGGCGGAGATGATCTCTCGTATGCTGGGCGTGGAAAGGGACGGGACGAGCTTAGATCCGGAGAAACTGACTCCAGGAATGCGAATAACCGATCTATCTCTGGTAAAGCTGCATCTCAAGTCCCTAAGGGACGAGTGTTCATGCCTGCCGTGCGCTGGCAAAAACGCCAGGTTTCATAGGGCGCTAACCTGGGGAGGGGGATGCCTCAGATACCAATTTCTTTACGATGCAGCCCGTTTCCTCAGTGATGCCCTCGCCCTATCCCTATTTTACCTGTCGGATAATCTACTGGTTCGTATCGAGAATGGCAGAGACCGTCGCCGCGACGATTACCATACGTCCGTGTTTTCCGTCTTCATGCATCAGGCCACGGGTTACACCAGCAGCGGCCCCTGCGTGATAAAGCCTTGCAAAATCGAAGCTCTGCTCGACTGGGCCTTGACCTTGATAGGGCACGACGTTGGCACGGAAGTATCCGCGGCGCGCTGGGCAATGTCGTGTTTCAAGGGACAGGCCGTTTATCCCACCATCTTCGACACCCGCCGCGTGAAGAAGAGAGGGTACCTCGCGCTATCCTGGCTTCCTGGCATACTACAATTCCAGTCCGAAAAGTACGAAGTTGTCAAGTCGGAGATCGGGCGACAGAACCCTCCACCATCATCCGGTAAGGAGGTGTCATCGCGAGAAGTAATCCGGCCTCATAACCTTTATCCCGATTACAAATTGAAATGGAGGGTGGAGCCACAAGATGGTTTTATCAGCTTGGGTGTGTCCCTCAGAGGGCCGTCCGTTGATATCATCCGCAACCCTACTGAGGCTATTATGGCGCTAGCTTGCTCTCTTGTGGCGGAAAGATGCAAGCACGCTAACCGGGATGCTGAACTAGAGAGCGCGGATCAGTTGTGCTACTACAACTCCCCGTTAATGCCTAATGAATATCATCCTGGGAAGACGAAGGTTGTTGCTGTTGACGGCGCAGACGACCTTCGGTTTTATGCGCTTACTGACTTGGGTAGGGACATTATTCCTGCGGTAGTTCGGATTGATTCCTGTTTAGAATGTTGTCTTGCTATATGTCGAAGCGTACCTAGATCTGTTCTTATTTTATAAGTTTGCCTTATGCAGACGAGCGAGTAACATACTTTCCGGGAATTAAAACATAACACAGTATTTGATCAAGACCCGAATCACCTGCGAGGCTGCTTTCTTAGCACCAGCTGTCGAGGTAATATCGGCGTGCAACGCTCCACAAAAGTCTCGGCGGACTGAAGGATTCGAGGATTCGAGACCTTTCCACCCACTTCCAAATTCTCAGTCCGAGAACCTAAATTTAGTAGATTTTGTTCCACTGCAGAGAAGCAAAGTGGGCTCGACGCCGCCGGATTTCAAGCTGACGCGTCTTGACTCGCCATGATCAGGACGCGCCCAGAGACGAGTCGCGATATCACGTGCCTACCCGCCTTGGGAGAACGAATAAATTATCCCCTTCTCATCTCGATCGGGGGAAGACAGAGCCCGCGAAGTTTAGTTTTAACCCCTCTTCCTCGCATTCGGAGTCGCGAGTCTTTAGAGCACGCCTTGTGTAAGATGGTTTTAGACAGAACGAGCCACTCGTGTGTTAGAGACGTTTCATTGGGACATCCATCTGTCGGTGCTTGGGGAAGAGCAACTTTCGGGCAGTTGGCAGAAGAAATCGGCAGAACAAGTAACATCGAACGTCTCCGTCTGCAGGGCACTCTCGCATTGCGAATAAACGAACCTTTTGTTTCATTCCTTACGAAGTAAACTGAGAGCTCAGAATGTCTAAGTCGGACCTTCTCGAGGAAACGAACGAGTTTGAGGTGAATCTCGGCCAATATGGGGTCTGTTGTGAGCACTTGACGCCAGCTGTGATGAAAATGCGAGGAAAAGTCATCCAATCATGTCCCAGATATTTCTAATGGTCCACATTCTGCCATTTTCGTGTCCCTCCCCTCACAAAAAGGCAAACTTGGGACGGGACGCATATCAGGAGACATCCGAATATAGTGCATAATTTTATGCGGGCTGTCAAACGAAAACCCAATTAAAGCGAGTTCGCAGCTCTGGACTTAGCTTCATGCATCGTGCGGGAGTAGCGCGTTTTGTGCCTGGGCCAATTGACGCCACGAGGAATGACAGCTGTTGTGCGTGTTTGCGTGTCCGCATCATCACTTCGTATTGAATGAATCAAGACTCGAGAGTCTAGAACCAGGAATACAGAGAATTGACAGCGTGGAACAGATGACATGCATGGATGTAACCTTTGTCGGGCAAAATCCTGATCCATTGACAACGATGTTGTTGACGCGGCCAGCTTTTGAACTTTACCACGGCCGAGTCCGTCGCTCTTTCCCCCTCTCGACTTTTGTCTAATAGGGGTCTCATCAATACGAACCAAGACAACAAAAAGTACCTTTTCTCTCATATTGCGTCTAGAGTGACATTGACAACTCTTCCCCACACTGGACTGGACAGCCACGCTTCCCCAATTTTATTGATTTAGGGGGGAACCGATGTACCGGACTTGAAGAAAGCAATCACTGGCATTGAATTACGGAGAGTTGTTCTTGTTCTTGTTCCCTCGTGATGGTGTTTCTTCCGTCCAACGTCGCTCATTAAATCGCCTCCTACCCCTCGCTCGCTTTGCACCGCTTGCTCGTTCCATGCGACCTTCGACGACGACGATTGACCGAGGCACGCGCAAGGAGCACGAGTCCTAGCCTACCCCCTATCCTACTCTCGAACCCGCGATTCGAATTCGAGGTCGATACTAAATCCAACCCAAACACACCCGAAAGATGTGGTCCAAGATACGGCGGATAGGCTCCGCTGCTGCGGGTGCTCTCTTAATAGCAGGAGGTGAGTCCTGAATCCCGATCCACGAACAACACGAGCTTCACCATCCCGCCGACTCGCGAATCCAACTCGTCCGCCCTCCACTCCCGCCCTGCTCTAGCTAATCGAGAAAACCCAGGCCTTCTCTCCCAGCCCACCGTTGCCGATGTCGTCGAGGGCCAAGCTACGTTCGTCTCTGAAGACAAGTCCATCATTTTTGGTTTCACAGTCCCCGACGTTACCGACGATGACTTCTTCTTCTCTATTCGAATCCCCAAGGACTATTCGTGGGGTGCCATCGGCCTCGGCTCCGAAGATATGGACGGTGCCCTCGTTCTCATGATCTATGTGCGTCTCCCCGTCCGCGTCCATACACCATACGCCCTTTATCTACCCCCTATCCTGTCGAGAAGAAAATATCGGTGAAAAGAGAAAGCGGGAGAGAGAGAGAGTTAGCAGCTGACCAAATCAACACCCACAGAGAAACGAAGAAGGCAACAACGTCACCTTCAGCCCCCGCTACTCTCGCGGCGCCTACGAACCAACCTACTACCCCCAATTCGAATACCTCACCCTCCCCGGCACCGGCATAGTCGACGACCACCTCGTCTTCTCCGCCCACTGCCTCTCCGGCTGCCGCTCCTGGCCCGGCGGCTACATGGACATCAACGACAACAACCAAAAGGGCATCTACGCCCTCGGCCCCCGCGAGTCCCTGCGCTCCAACGACCCCGCCGCTCCGATCAAGTATCACTCGCGCTACGGCTCCTTTGGTATTCAGATGGGCCAGACGCTGGGCCATGCCGATGCGCCCGAGGTGTCGGATAAGTCCGAGAATCAGTTTACGGAGCAGCATGAGCAGAAGAGTGGGAAGTTTGATTCCAAGTCTACGTTTCATGCTGTTGCTATGATTTTGGTGTTTATTGTGTTGTTGCCTGTTGGTGTGTTCGTTTTGAGGGTTGTGAACTCGGTCAAGGGGCATGCTGCTATCCAGGGAATTTCTCTCCTTGGCGCGCTTGGGGGACTTGGGTTGGGGGTTATCACGAGTTTCCACTATCAAAGGGTAAGTGGAATCCGGTTTGATACCCGAAAAATACTCGCTTCTATTTGAGTTACTGACATCATTTGCAAGTCGCGGAAATTCATCTCGACCCACCAAATCATCGGCTTCATCGTCATTGCCGGCCTCATTGGACAATTGTAAGCCGCGTTGTTCCCATCCTCATCCCCTAGCTCTTAAAAATGCTAACCTCGTCCAGCGTTGTCGGCGTCATGCACCACCTCCGCTTCAAGAAACGCCAGGTCCCCGGCAAGCTACGACCCGTCCACCTCTGGCTCGGCCGCATCGTCATCCTCCTCGGCGGCGTCAACGCATTCATGTAAACGCTCATCCTTCCCCCCACCCATGTCCTTTTCTCCCACTCTACACCCGCATACTAACACCTGTCTTCCGTAAAAACAGCGGCTTCCAATTCGCACTCGCCAGCATGTTCAACATCATCCTAGCAGTCCTCATCCTCCTCCTAACAGCCACCGTCTCCCTCCTCACCTTCCACAAAGGTCTCCGCGCCCGCATCTCCGGCCACCGCGCCTCCGCCGGCTCCGGCTTCGTCTTCCCCTCTTCCTCCTCTGCTGCTGCCAAGGGCTACAACAACCCGCCCGAACCCTGGCGCCGAGACCTCGACGACGATGCCGTCCCTTATCGCGATTCCGTCCCCGGCGATGGCTCCTCGGCGAAGCGCGGCGGCGGCGGCGGCGAGGGAGGTATCGATCTCGGTAGGAGGGAGTATTCGCCTTCGCCGCAGCAGATTGGGTTGATGGATGTTAATGCTACGAGGGTTGCGAGGAATCAGGATTTGGGTCCTGAGCAGGCGACGAGGGACTTTGTTTAAGAATTTTGAGAGAAAAAGAGATGGGATGGCAAAGTAACTTTTTTTGGTTCCTTTTTTTCTGCTAAGAAGATTGAGAAAAACTATTCTGGGATTGGAGACTTCTGGAGGGTGTTCTTTTTGTCTATTGAAATTTGTTTGGGGGCGTTTTCGGTTTTGGTTGTGTATGAAGGGATCATGGCAGGGTCATGGCGATCTATCTCTAAAAAATAATCAAGTTAATATTTATTCCCAAAGATGTTCTCAAACTTGATTCTTTCTCTCTCCCTCTCCCTCTCCCTCTCCCTCTCCCTCTGGAAAACATTCAAGTTCCAGTGACACGGGACAGGTAGATGGTTCGAGGGTAGTCAGTCCAGAGAAGGGACCCAGACAGGCTGGTCTAACCTTCTATTCCTGCAATTATGCAGGCCCAGACAATTTACTCAAAGAGAAGACGAGAGAAGAAGAATACTAAATAAAGTAATGAAGAATAAACTAAAAATACTTAATATAAAAAGATTAACATCCCCTCGAAAAGAAACACAAGACCCGAGCAAGATCCAGTAATAATCTTTTCAAAGTCTGTTTTGGCCTTTTGACACCCACTACACCAGCCTACTTCTCTTCCCCGTTTCCCATTACTAAATTTCCTATTGCCCTTTAGGAACGTGTGACTTATACGAAACCAAGACTTGGAAGAGAGGAACTTCGCTTCTTGTATGAGATGAATGAAAAAGGGAGCCAGATAGGTTGTATAAGAAAACAAGATACAGAGAACAGCTCCTTTTCTTGCGGAGGAACTCTTTGAAGTGAGAGGTGTCCCGCTTAAGCACCGTACCAGCCGCCAGCCCTCCAGCATTGGGTCGCGCTGGCGGAGTTGCTGATGGTAGTGTATGCAGTTTGTCTGAAGAGAGAGGAGAGTTAGCAAGTCGAGTTGACATCGCGGAAAAAGGCAACACAATAGAACCGCGTAAAGGGGGAAAAAGGTGCAGTGAATAAAGTAAACGAAGAGCAAAGCCGGACTGGAGTGCGGGTGCTGGACGGGGGCCGGCTCCATCGTGGCCGGCACCGACGCCGAAAATGACGCGAACCGAGTCAACGACAAGCGACCGACCAGGGCTGGGCCAATTTGGCGGGACCCAATAAAAGCGGCAGAGTTCAAGAGGATGCGGCGGGAGGGAAAGGCAACAAGAACGATCAAAATTAAATAATACATACCCGACCCAGACAGTTCCCGAAGAGCGAATTGTCGTATAAACAAGGTTCGTTTGCGTGACGGCAGGACGGTTGGGGTTGACCGTAATGACGGCGTTCTGGCCGCCACCACCCTGGCAGACCGTAGTGGGAGCGGGTTGGCTAGAGAAAAGGAAGGAAAACACAAGTTAGAAAAATTCCTCCCAAGGTCTTAGAGGAAATGTGAACTGCGGTTGCTACTTACATGGTGGTGGTGATTGTCCTGAAGGCCAGCTCGGTGGTGGTCTTGGGTGGGATGGTGGTGACGACGGTCTGCGTGACGGTGAAGGTCGTCTGCGTGTAAGTGACTGTCTGGGCGGCGACGGCGGCCTCGTCGCGTCCCTCGAGAGCTCGCTTCTCTGTAGCAAGTTGAAAAAAAAAAAACAAGTTGTTAGTGACATGTATCACGAAGACAGTCTTGGGTTGCCATTGAGTGTACACGGAACAAAGAGGGGAGCAAAATCATACTGGTAGGGTAGTGGCATCTGGCTTGAGTAGTCTCGGTCGTCTGCCAGTAGCTGGTGACCTGTCCGTTGGTCTCCGTGCGGGTGACAGTCTCCTCGACGACGACGGTTGGTACCCTCTGGTAGTCGGTGACGGTTTGCGTCTGTCCGGCACCGCATGGAGCAGTCACGGTCGAGGGAACGAGAATCAGGGTCATTGTCTGGTCGACGGTGGTGTGGACGGTGACTGCCCTGGGTGTGCTAGTGATTCCAAGAACGATGGTGGGGGTGGCCTATAAATGTGTTAATAAACAACGGCCACGAGAATACAAAATATATGGCACCCGTGAGCGGTCTAACACCCAAGGGCCGACGAAGCTGTGAAGGGGGTTCCATACCGTGACAGTAGAGGTCTCGGGAAGGCCGACGGTCAAGCTAATCGTCCGCTGCACGTTGACCTGGTCGCCAGAGATAATAATCCTCCAGTTACCGGACTTCATGGCAGAGAAGGGAATACCACTACCCAGTAGAAAATCATATTAGTGATCATGTCCGGTACGTAGACGCTTCCCCCCGCTCAGCTATGTCGCCTGCTGGCCTAGACTCTTGACTGTATGCCCGCGTAAAGCATAGCCCTGCATTTCGTCGGAACTAGCCAGGCCCATGAAGCTCGAGCTGATATCCGGAACTCTTCCGGTTGGAGGGGGCGCGCTTACCAAGTGGAAGTAACCTGCTGACCATCTGGCTGAGTGCTGATAGTGGAGCAAGAGTAGTAGTTGTCCAAAGGGTCCACGAGGACCGGATTGATGGCCTCTTGCTGACAGCCTGCACTCCATTTAGTTAAACACAAGTTCTACTCCGGCAGCTCTAAAGCTCGGGGATGAGCTGTATCCGCGCATAGCGGATATCGGAGCGCGCACGCAAGGACCTCATACCTTGGAAGACGGAGACAAAGCTAAAGTACTGATTCGATCCCGCATCGATGTAGTATTGACCTCCGTTGGCATAATCAATGCCGTAACTGACACAGTCCGCCATGACCCGGACGGCCAGGAGTGCGAATAGCACCACAAACGATCTCAAGTAAGCTGCCATTATGATCTGTTTTTCTCCCGTCGTCGCGCTCGTTTCGATTAGGTTAAGGAAAAGATCCAAAGGTAATGCGACAATGGGAAAGACAACAACTAAAACGAATGAATAGAGGAAGGTTTTACAAGAGGATGATTAAAAAAGTCTTCTTAGTGAACGACTAGGACAAGCTTCGGAAGGAGGAACGTATTCATTGTGAGGAAGGTTCGAGGGTATCGGTTGGGTCGGGGCCATTATTATAATTGCCCGAGCACTCTTCATATCGCCTCTTAGTGGGAACGACCATCACGAAGAGGAGGGGGCGTGAAGCTTTCGGTCTTGATAGTCGGAAACCAAAAGAGTGACCGGGAAAATAAAGATAGCTTGAGCAAAATACGTTGGATATTGGATAATATCGAGGCTATAGCCAGGAATAGCATCATCAATATGGACGAGCGTGCGTGTTTTCCTAGTGGCAAGTGGGATGTCGTTTCCGATGCTTTTTCACGGACTTGATCTCTCCAGAGACCAGGTGATGTTTGGAGCAAGCCAAAAAGAGCCATATTGGCTTGCCCGCGGGACAATATTGCCATGCAATTCAGCCTGTGTTGAGACGGTTACCAGGAACCAAGAAGGTTGGCCAGGACAAGGCGGGAAGCTTAGTTACTTGCCTAAAAAAGACCTCCAACGCAAGCGGCACGAATTTGAAGAAAAGAGTAACCGACAGGGATTTCGTATCCAGCCAGCTGGAATATTTCAATTTAGAGTAGAGCTTGATACTCGGAGCGACCAGGACGTGGGCGACACAAAGTGGGTAACTGCTCCCACACAATTCCGACGCATCTGCCACGAGGTACCGACGGCTTTTACTTATGCGTGATGCCAGCGCAGAAAATCCAAAGCAAAGTCGCATCACCGAGAGGGAATGGGCCAGAGAAGATCGTCCTGCACGACTCGGTGATGGGCCCGACCTGTCCGGGGATTGTCCCAAGGGAGGCCGGTTATTGCCGCACGATTCCTGGAAAATGTAGTAATGCAAAGTCCGGACGCGGGCGAGAATAAGGTAGTTGGATATGAATCGGGCTTCTAAATACGTAGGTCGCTTGAGCTCTACTGCCGAGCTGGTTGGAGGTCGCAAGGGCATTCACGGTTGTCCAAGGATATTGCGCTGCTTTCCGTGTCCAAGAAATGGGATATTCTTAGTGACTATGGTACCTGTTTCTCGAAATAGATGTAATTGATGAACGAGCGGTAGCTAAAATCGAACTACTCGGTTTGACTGTATGAAATTGACTCGACCCTGAGATGTCCCCGCTAGGAGTGCCCAAAGCATACAAGCATCATGCTTTCCTGGTATCGCTGTCCATTAACCGTAGCGAGGGCATTGTATCTGCAACGGGCAGCCAACATAATGCGACGGGGAGAAAGAGGTGGGAACCACAGACACCTTAGCTCAGGGGTAAAGGGGTACTCCGTATGCCGTGGTGGGAAAGTATGTTGATTCGAGGAGAGGCAACACTTGGTTATAGATGAGAGGGAGGACTATCATGGAGTGGGTGCATGTATGGGTTTATGATGGTGTGGGTGGGTGTGCGAGGAAACTGGTGGTGGGGGATAATTCTGCCTATTACCAGCATACGCCAGTTAATCGGGCATTTTCCTGCTGACGAATGTATGCAGTTAATCTTGCAATGTAAGGTTCGCATAAGAAGTACGGCTTGGTATCACGGACAGCTGAGGTCCTAAGCGAGCTCCCACATATAGGTCTGCGATCCCATACCTTTAGCCAGCCGCTTAGCTCGCGAAAATGCAAGCTCCAGGTGAGCCAGGCAAGAAATGGCGTGGCCTTCTTACTCAAGCATCATTACTCCAGCTGCTAAGGCCGGGGGGCGGGCTCGATGGCATGATCATTGAGATGAAGTAAAGTCGTGAGGTAGCTTCGCAGGAAGTCGAAGAAGAAGATCTTGATGATGATGATGTAGCGGGAGGCGACCGTAGGGATATTACCACGATGATGGCCACGGCTCGGAGGTTTCTTTCCTGCGCTCAGAAGCGAGCGAGAAAAGTGGATAAAAGCCGAGGACAAAACTATCAAGGCTTATCCAGAGGCTTGAGGTCATCTCGGCCAGGAAACGACCCGCGTTCGGATTTCGTCCCGGCTCCCCAAGAGAGTCAGGTGTGGATAAGAGGGTAAGAGTCTAAAACAGGTTGAGACGGCAATACCAGGGATTCTGGTAGAGAGACGGGCCTTAGGCGACGTCGGGACGACACTACGTCTTGGTCAAAGAAGAATAAGCAGACGTATATTGGGGAGGCGGGAGCTGCCTGCGGACTTGGGACTGCCGAAGGGGGTGAGGGGGGGCCGCGACTTGCGATCCTCGTATGTTCCTCGCCTAAGACAAGATGTTGCCGTTGCGGAGAGCTAGAATTGACTGGACCGGGCGGCTCGGTAAGGTCTTGAACTGGAAAGTCAGGCACCTCGCCCTGGGCAGCTGCGATGTCATGGCCGACGAACCTCGCAATATACGGCAAAGGGTTAGAAAAAGTTCAAGACCAGTCCACATCTGGACATTATGAACAGGAGACGAATACGGCGAGGGACCGGGAGGGCGGGACGGTAGCGAGCACCAGGATAGCATGCGGATTGGAGGAGGGGTCAACCGAGGCGCTGGTGATAACGCTGTGGTGTATCGGCGTTCGCTTGGGAAAGCGGGAAAGGGAAAGGGAGTATATGTCGGACGAGGATGAATGCGTTGGATGTATCCAGCCAACCAAACGGGTTATCTTCATCATTGCCGTCGGCGAATGGGCAAATCCGTGGCCCGTTTAAATGAACTGGCTGCACGTAGGTGTCAGTGTACCTCGCTGTGCCACTCGACATCCGTGGAACCACCACGAATTCGTCATATTCGTCGTCCTAAAAAAGCTTCAGTCTATTTCTTGTCAGTATAGTGGACGAGTAGTTTGCATGGACAAATGTCAACCTGATTCTGAGTGAAGTGGTCATCGGCGAGATAAATGAGGATGCTGAACCGGGTAGTGGCATTTCCGGAGGTTGGGTCTCGTTGTTGAACTGAATTTCCCATTGCCAGAAAAATTTAATCTTGTATGCATCAATCCGCATCTGGTAAGCGAAGGAGACTTGCCAGAAATGAAGACATTGTCAGGTAGGAGCTGTAATCCTTCGATTGACGAGGGAAGGCAAGGCGATTAGAATACCCGTTTGGTGCTTGTTGAAGGACTGATACCTGGCGAGTCGCGAGAAGATTGCAGATTGGCATGACGGCATTCGTTCCATTATCAATTGGCCTCTCTCACCTTGTGATGTAGCAAGGGCGGGGATTTGGAGGTTGTTCTGGGATAGAACCGCTTCTCGCAGCCGAAGCCCATATGTAACCCGAGGACTGGGGGCTCCTTCCATTATTCATGTCTCATGCTGATTGGGCTCGTAATCTTCCCACATGCAACGTGGTTGCAGTTAGTTCTGAGTCTACGAAGGTACGTTCTACTCAAATAGCTGGAGTGGCTGGCCGAGGAAGTATGATCCTGACGGGCTCCTGCCATCCACGGTGATCCCCCATACAATTGTATTCTCGGTGAGCAATGTACCCGATACAGTTGGCAGAATTGAACTCTCAACTCATGGTAAAGTCACATGGGTCTCGATTCATCCAGCTGAGGCAGGAGCATACTGAGCCGACTTGGGCTGCCTGCACTCGCCCTCGCCAAAAGAAGGGACGATCCATAGTGACCGAGGGCGTCCCCGTTGCCTTTGAATTGCATATCAGCGGCCGCAGTTTGGGGGTGTCGCCTGCTGAAAGAGAGCCTTTAAACTAACGCCTGGCCCCATTGCTGGATTTTTGCTCGATTCTCCTCCTCAACTCGACAGCCAGCACCACTGGTTCTTCGACGGAATGGTCGATCCCCCGATGCTTCCCGTCCTAGTTCAAGCCCAGACGGTTCCCCAATACCCACAGTACTGGGCAAATTTCAGAAGCTCTTTTTGTTTCCAAAATCGGAGAGATTGGGCCTACTCTTTGAGATTGGTCAAAGGTCCCCGAACACTCTCTCAGACCGAGACACGAGATATTCCTCCACTTCCAGCCGCCGGAGTGTCGTTCGGACTGCTAGGGGTACGGATCTGGAACTACGGCTTAGTTGCTAGCTCTAAGCTGGAGAAGGTGTACTTACCTAGGCTAGATCTCCCACCACTGGCTTTGCACGATCGCGGAAAACATCAAATGCGATCTGCGGAGTCGGATGTCTTTTCCAGAAGAAGCTCTCCAGGATACCAACAGCTATCGGAGTCCAAGTCCCGATCAGAAAAGCCCAATGAATCCTGAAGGAATGCTCTTTTGTGACAGAGAAGTTGCAGTCTTGTCGGTGGAGTGTTCACCGATTGATGTTTCTCGAAATTGGAGCTCTACCTTATGGACCCGAATAAGCAGCTTTAGAGCTTACATGAAGCTCAGGGAAGCTCCGGATGAAAACCGGGCTGGCCACTGATCCCCTTGGGTGGGCACTTGCTATTCCCGAGCACACCCACACATCCCATTCTTGGACATGATTGATTAGTCGGACGTGATGATAATGACGACACATGTGGCAGCTTGGCAACGGCCTGCAGTGGGAGCGTTCAAACATTGCCCGCATAATTCGAAGAGCAGCCGCACTAAGCGTACAGCCGGCCGCGGAATGAAAGCATCAATCACCTATACCCACCCAACCCGTTTTCATCCTTCGTTCTCGGAGGGGCAGTAGCGGCGAGTCTGGTTAGGAGCTTGCCACCTCGGGGACGTGATTGATCCGCCAAGTTGGCAACTATCTGGGGGAGGTCTGACAGGCCAATATCTCGGTTCCTATGTCAGAGTGGCGGCCCACAACATGAAATACCCGGATGGGCGGGGCAGGAAGCTCAGTAGCGAGGATTAGGTTGAGGAGCGCGAAATGTTGGCCCTGTTGCTTCGACTTGACACCAGAGGCCTTACTTCCTTAGCAACGAACAAAATGGCGGCGTTCTCAGAGTAGCCATGATTTGTCCGGACATGACCAAACTCTTGCCGTCTGCGGACGTTTCGGCGAAGTGTTTCTCCTCTAGGGCCGCACATTTTCCCGTCCCTGAAGACTGCAACATCTTATCTTACTTGGTTTTATTCCGTCTAGGATCACGTGGAGTTTAGTCTTGAGGAAGCTATTTTTATCCATTTCAAGGTACCCGTCCCGTATTATTCTTTTAATTCACCATCTCCGGATATCTCGCGACCCCGATTCGATGACCGCCATACCCTTGGTAAGGCCCTGGCCATGCCACCTCGAATTCTCCCGGCCCGTGTCTCCCTCCACAGGTACATTACCCGCAATGTTATTGACATCTATTCTTACAGTTCGGGCCACCTCTAGTTCGTATCCGAGCCTGTGGGATAAATCGTCGCTCCGCTTCTTGCTCCAACGCGATGCGGATGGGGAAGAATGTCAGGGATACTGCACACGAAAACTGTTCCTGGCGGCGAATTTTATCACCTTGTTTCTCATATGGTGTCTGTAGAGCTACATTAATTCCTGGCCACAGTCCCTATGTTGATCGGATTCATGCCCTTGTATCGCTTCTTGTGGCTGGATGGTCCATGCTAGCCAGCCCGAGAAGGTCTCAGCTCTTGGCTCTCTATGATAGCGGTCTGGTCCCTTACCTTTCCTATGTAGGCCTCTCCGGGACCAAGTGTTCCCAGATGAAATGACCCCCCTTCGATATGAGATCATGCAATTTCAATCTTGAACTCGACGTCCTCTAAAAATAGGTTTCCCCGTCCTGTATATTAACCCACACGCGTAAAGCTCAGTATGCGATGACGGTGCCGATCCTGCCGGCGGCCGACAGTGTATTATCGCAGGACTAATCCGGGCTATGTTCGAGCTAACATCAGACACTGCACTTGTCGAGGCTCGACCTATCCCGAGCTGGTGATTACGCTTCGTCGGCGTTCCGCACGAACACGATGAAGCCTATTGTGGTCTTGAGGTGTTGTGCTGTAGCCCGGTTTGGGCTTGACGCAGCATAACTCTAGGTCAATACCGCCCCTCCCTTACCCACAGCACGCATTTTTGCTGGAATCATGAGCGTTTGATGTCGATAGGAACCCAGCCCACCACTACGTCGGGAAATTCTAACTTGGTGCCACACCTTCTTGCTGAAACTTGAGGCTTCAGATGAGCCCGCCGTCAGGCGTCGCAGTTTTCCTATTTCCTGGGCTTTAGATCGGACACTAGCCGTTCCTAACCCATGAGACTAGGAAAAAGCAAATTCAGCAATAAGATAAGACATCTCGGCTCTGGTAGGATAAGAATTTCGATCTGTGACTTACACGGCTCCCTCCATACTGAGGAAAGGCCTGCTTATTCCCATGCTGATCCATACTTGATTGAGGGTCGACATCTGTCAATCCTAGATCCTGGCTGGTGCTGGCCGCCTTCTCCACGCGAGTGAGCGTTCGTCATCATCGCTAGGACCCGCGTCCAAGGTAACCTCGTGGTTACATTGCCCCTCTCTCTTGCTTCACCTTATTTCAATGTCATCGCATGGCCCTCGGAAGTACGCCGTGGATAGAGCCAGAGGCCATTCAACGTTGTTCAATTCCAAGTTTGTCCTGACTCAGATTTACGTGCATGAACTATCAAATTCGAGTTGAAAGTCGAGCCTGGCCATTGTAATTTCCTGTGCAGAGCCAGACCCTTCTGGACTCGTGGGCATGTGGCTGACGACGATGCGCGTGCGTTATTCATTTCGGCCACATGCAATGTCGGACGCTTCTGAAGCGGCTGAGCCTTCCAGAAGTGCCAGGAACAGTGTATGTTCATCGCATAGAGCTAATCTCGGGTTCGTCTGAGATAACTCATGGCCGAGGCAAGTTCTGAACTATAGGAAATTAAGTCCGCTGCAGGCTCTCAGAGGTTGCTGCTCAACAAGATGTCTTTCACTCAGCCGACTTAAGGTCACAGGACTACGTTCACTATCTCGGCTGACTGTATCGCAATATCATCCGGGGGAATATGATACGATCTACGAGCTCAGCCCCGCCGTGAAAATTCAGGACATGCATTGCATATGCGCGGCTGCGAGAGAGAAGAGTGGCACTCAGATAGAGTGAGCGAAGCTTGACGAAGCTTGACAGCGTTCGTCGATCTTAAACAAGATTGGCTATTATTCCCGACCGGCGGCCGATGGTACGGCTCAAGCTTTGGGCCGTCTGGGAATTGGATTAACTTTGAGGACGGAGGGATACGTGGATCTTCGATTCCTTCACGGTTTCTCATCGCGAGTACTGCCATTGCTCGATAACCCGTCGCCTCCCTCTTGTTGTGGGCATTTCCTCTTCTTCGCTGGTTGATGCGTTGCGTTCCCGGCGATTTTTCTTGGCCCTGGAGGATATTCCGGGGACAAGTTGGCAAAGAGAAATAGGATTCGGCAGTAAACACTTCTTCTTCTTCCCGCCAGAGCTTATCCAAATTGTAGCTCTTTCACAGATATTTCTTTCCGACAAGGGTTTACCCTCTGAAGGGTCTTACATCCCGTGTAATCCATATAAGCTACACGCATTCCTTGTTCTCGTTGCATATCTTTGTTTTGTTCCTGCTGCTGCCAAGTTTTGGAAGCCTTCTCCTGCTTCTATTATATCAATCCATACGAACCCATCTTACCGTGGAGATCCTTCGACATGCAGGGAAGAGCAGTCGATCATTTAATTTCAGTGTTGAAGAAGCGAAAGAAGGCAGAAAAAAAGACGGGAAGGGAAATAAGACTTACGCCGTCTCGCCGAGCATGGCCCCTCTCCATACCCGGAATATGAACCGGGCTGGAAGATTTTTACACGAGGTCCAGGCACGTATACACTACACAGGTCGCCCAGAAGGCTGTTATCCTTCCCGTAATGATAGTATACTATGTTTCCTCCCCTTCGACTCGTACGTAAAGGATGTGCGGGTTCATATTGTTCATAAACTCTTTTTGGGATATTTAAGTTGAGCCCTCCTCTTCCACCATCACTCGCTTGCCTCTTGATGGCCCCCAATACTCAGTCCGTTCGCTCCTAATACTCATTCTCCTCATCTTGAGGCCCTCTCGTTTTTACCATTTCGTTTGCTTTTCTTCTTTTCTCTTCTTTTCATTCCTCCCCATCTTGTCCTTCAGCTCGATACCCGATGCGTACCTGGAGCCTCTTCAAGGCCGTCCTTTCCGGCCTGGCCCTGGGAGCCAGCGTCTTTGCTGAGCCCCTTCCCGATAGTGTCAAGGTAGAGCAGCTTGAACCCAGGCAAACGATCACCCCTGGCGGCAAGCCATGTGGCGAGCACGGCCCTACGAATAGGCGGTGTTGGAAGAACAACTGGACGATTGACAAGGAGAATGAGATTGACCCCCCTCCGGCGTTTGTAAGTTTGAGGCCCTCTTCTAGGCACTGAGTAAGGTACCCAGGGTTGCTAACGTGTTCTTTGCTTTCATTTTGGTAGAATAATAGGGTTTATGACTTCTATATCACTAATGAGACCGATTGGATGGGCCCAGACGGCGTGCGGAAGCATGCTATGCTTGTTAATGGTAAGTTCGGACACAAATCGACACGCGTCTCGTGTCTCTGGCTCGTGTCTACCTCCGCATTTTTGAACCCTGAAAGGGCCCTGATCGGTTGGACCAGTTTTGAACCTTGCTTATTTCCTCTCTTTGGGATCACGGAACCTCATTAGGCTAACTCTAAATCCTCCAGGACAATATCCCGGACCAACGATTGTAGCTGGTAAGGGCCTCTCTGCCATTTCCAGACCCTGTTCTCATTCCATCCGCTTCTTATCCCAAGCCGCTTTCCGCCCTCCGGCTTAATATGGGCAATATACAAGACCTCAACAATGCAAGCAAACACTGGGATTGGGGAAACGGGGGCCCTGTAGCCCGACCCGTGTTGCCTATCTTGGGAAACGGATTTCTGACCAGTTTACGGCAAATTTAGATTGGGGTGACTACATCGTGGTCAACGTGCATAACATGTTGCAAGACAACGGGTAAGCTTGTTTCTATTCTCGCCTCCGCTTTCTCGCCGCCAGGCATTGGCCTACCTTGTTTTCTTCTTGTTATGTGTCTTCTGGTTTGCAAGCCCTCCCATTTCCAGCCCAAGCGGTGTATTGGCTGCAGCTGTTATTTATTCAATCATCCACTGGGCACAGAGTCCTGCGCTGCTTGTCGAAAACGGGGGGGGTTGTGGGTAGTTTCTTTGGCGGCTAAAAAGCTAACTATTCTTGTTTTCTTCTCCTTATTGCAGTACTTCGATTCATTGGCACGGCATCAGGCAGATTGGGGAGAGTGATCAAGACGGAGCAAACGGCGTGACGGAATGTCCCATTCCACCAGGCGCGAGCAAGACGTACTCGTTCCATGTGGTCCAATACGGAAACTCCTGGTAAGTTCAGTTCCTAATTTTCCAAGCGATTTCTGAATATACGGGAAGATGGAACAGTCGTCCAATTTTCACGCGAAGCTAACAAAAGCTCGCGAGAAACAGGTGGCACAGCCATTACTCCGGACAATACGGCAATGGCGTTTTTGGAGCGATGATTGTAAATGGCCCTGCGGTGGAAAATTACGATATCGATCTCGGTCCATGTAAGTGGGAAAGCCCATAAGAACCCAGAATAAACTTGTTACTCCTGAGAATGATATCCATCTAACACGGTGGAAACCCGCAGACGTCCTCAACGACTACTACCATGACACCGCTGACAACCTCGGACGAGCGGCCGAGATCTCCGGCCCGCCAGACAGCCAAAACATTCTCTTCCGTGGCAAGAATGTGCACCACGCGGACCCGTCCAAGGGAGAGTACGACCGTATCAAGCTGACGCCCGGCAAAACCCACCGATTGCGCCTCATCAACACGAGCGTGGACAATTCCCTCACCGTCAGCCTCGTAGGCCACACGATGAAGATCATCCAAGCGGACCTAGTCCCCACAGAGCCCAGCGTCCGTGATAGGATCTTCTTAGCCGTTGGTCAGCGATACGACGTCATCATCGAGGCGAACCAGCCGGTCGATAACTACTGGTTCAACGTGACGATGGAAGCGCGCAACAACTGCGGTCGATCGCAAAATCTGTTCCCCGCGGCCATTTTCTCATACGAGGGTGCCGACGACTACGCGCTGCCGACGGACCAGGGCGTGTCCTTTGCAGCCGCGTGCGAGAACGAAAAGAACCTCGTCCCTTACATTGAGAGGCACCTCGACCCCAACGACTTCGACCCGCGCGAGCTCCGCGTCGATCTCGAGCAGCCGGTCGTCGACTTCCGCGGCAAAGTGTTCCGGTGGGAAATCAACGACGTCGACATTGAAATCGAGTGGGACCATCCGATCCTCGAATACATTTACGAGAGCGACAACGAGTGGAAGCCAAAGCACAACATCATCGAGATCCCGCACGCCGATGTCTGGACGTACTGGATCATCCAGAACAACTTTATCCTGCCGCACCCGATCCACCTGCACGGCCACGACTTCCTCGTCCTAGGAAAGGGGGAAGGTCGGTTCGATCGCGACCAGCACTTTTCGCAGCTCAAGTTCGATAACCCGCCGAGGAGGGACGTCGAGCAGATGCCCGGGAGCGGATGGATGGTCATTGCCTTTTACACGGATAACCCGGGGGCCTGGTTGTTGCATTGTCACATTGGGTGGCATGTGAGCCAGGGGTTCGGGATGCAGTTTTTGGAGAGGAAGAGTGATATCCCGCAGCTGATGCATTTGAATCAGATGGTGCCGAATTGTAATGCTTGGAGGGCGTATGCGCCGAAGAGTCCGTGGTTGCCCATGTTGGATTCGGGGTTGAGGCAGAGGAGGAAGTGGGTGTGGTAATCGCGAGGAGAATGGCATTATGGGAGGTTCTTCTTTCTCCTCTTCCTTTCTGTTTCCTATATTTCTCCTTTCTTTCAGTCTTATTTTATCGTGGATCTGATGTCTGCTCTGAAGCCTATTTGTTAAACATGTTATTTATTACGCTTTCATCAAGGCGATGAAGGTGTTCGTAAGGCGGAAAAGCATAGTCCAATGGCTCTCTATTGCAATATACTCTCCAACCACAAACAATGAAATCTATCTGTGCACCTATAGCGACAGCACTCCCTAACTGTCTATAACTTCTTGCAATGGCTGAGGCAAAGCTGGGGACATCTGATTGTTGATTGTGACACCTTCTTGATGGCAATCTAATGAGATGCACCATGTTCAGCCTTGATTGCTAAGTCTGGAGGCAATCGTTTGGCCAACACTTCTTGCCTTCTTTGCCTCAAAGTCCTTGTTTGCACACTTAGGCCAACAAGAACTTCTTTAATTATACATATCTACATGCGGCTTCATATTGCCACGGCCTGATACAGATTCGAGTCAACCCGTGTTTTGATACCGGCATCTCCCTTGTGGAACAGGGGGCGATGCATCTCATCGACTCTGGACGAGAGTGATTTTGTGAGGCAGGAACTGACGTATCTTTTTTTCTTCCCCCATCCATTGGAACCAAGGAGTCCAAGACACAGAAGCTAAACGGCACAGGATATTACATGCCGCTGGAAGGGCACCGTTTGCCCCGGGAAATAAGTGTCTTCCGATTTCTATTTATATATTTGGACACGGCACATTGGAGCTAAGGACGGGTATATTCGATTTGATTTTTTTTTTTTTTTTTCTCCCCCGTTGCACATCCCGTTCTCGGGTGCGTGATCCGGTTCGTCGTTTACCGTGTGCAGAGTGCTGTTTTTAGAAAACGGGGTTCGTGGAAATGCGTCCCAGTGCTTGGGTGATGGTCTAGACTAGAGATAAGGGTGATTCTGGATGGGAGATTAGAGAATGGCGTCGGTTCTATAGCTCGTTGCGATGGGTAATTGGGTTGATGTGTTCAGCCGAAAGCGAGGTCGGCGAGGGGCCATGAGATGGGGGAGCTTTTGCCCTGGCTTGGCTGGATGTATTGATGGAGTTATTAAGTAGCTCGTCTTCGAGATACTTTGGTATGATCCGAAGTATGCTGTCTGTGTCGTGTCCATCATGATGTCGTTTCCCGCGAAGATATCGTGATTCGTTCGTTGCCCGGGTGTGTCGTGGGACATTATGGATTGGTGAAGCGGGGGTATTGAATCTCCCGCTTGAGGGATGGGGTGGGAATGGCTCTTGAACAGTTAATATTCCTCTTCTCGAAGCTATGATGTTCAAGGAGACGGAGAGTTGGTTGCGGATGCCCTCTTCCGAGGGTGCCCGAGTGAAGGAGACGTTAAATGGAATATTAAGGTCAATTCTGGCAGTTCGAATCGCAGCAGAGCTTGGTGATATCAAGAACTCTCGAAAAAGTAATCGCAAAATAAATCCGAACACCTCGGCAAACGCCCGACTCGCCGTCTATGTCTATGATGGAAACCCAAAACCAAAACCTTCCAACGCCCAGGTAAAATAAGAAAGCTCATCTCGCCTTTCCCAATCATAACAACATCATACCCATAAACCTCGAGTCATGTCCTCCCCTTCTTCTTCTTCCCCTTAACCTCTTCAACCAAATCCCTCTCCGACACTCTCTCATCCGCCTTCTTCTCCTCCACCCTCACCTCCAAAATAACAGGATCGAAAACCTCCAACACATCCCTCTTCACATCCGCCAACCGGTCCTCATCCATACTCCAACCACCTCGCCGATTCTCGCGCGACAGATAAAGTGGCGCAAAGTACCCATGCATATCGGGCTCGTGCTGCTGAAACACAAGTGTAGGGACGCGCTTGGCCCTGGTCTTCTTTTCTGCGGGTTTAATCTCGGTGGTGATTTGCGCGGTCCGCGGTGGGCGGGAATGCGCGGCTTCTATGTCTCGGCGTTTGGAGGCCCACCGTTTGGAGAGGACGCAGTAGAGTGTGAGGATGAGGACGAAGAAGAGGGTTATGGCGAGGATGACGGTGAAGACTATGATGGCGACGGAGGGGTTGGTGGCGGTGGTTATGATTGTGGTTTCTTGGTTGTTGGAGTTGTTGGTGTCATTAGTGTCGTCTTGCCTTGGGAGAAGAAGGTTGGTGGGTTTTTCGAGGAGAGCTGTTGGTATCCTTGGGAGGCGCATTGTATCTGAAGGTAAGGTAGCGGTTTGCTATCTAATAGGCATTGGCGTTGTAGTCGTCGAGTTGAAGTTCTTTCTTGCTGAAAGAGGCCCGAGGCTTTTCAGACAATACGGGGTTTGCTTCGTCTCGCGTAGAGTTGAAGAAGATATCGTGGAGAGAATGAATGTTTCCGGTCTCAATCCCACCAAGAATCTTTAAACGAGAGAAGTAACCGGGATCTCGGCAGAGAGCAATAAAAGTAAAACAGTTGAGCGATGGGAAAGAACGATCAAAAGAATGAGAACCCAGTAGTCATACGAACGAGGGCGACCGGACGAGATCCAAGAGGGGAAATCCGAAAGCAAAGGATGCGTAAACGGGGGACTTCACGAAATACTTGGTCTATATACCAGTTCTCTACTCGCTCCCAATCCAATGCATCCGCATGAACGACCAAGGCGAATGTGATATGAAGCAAGTGCTATTGCAGCCGAGTGATGCACACAGCCTCTCGCTATAAACAGCCGGGCTGGCAAAAGGGTATTTTGAAGCTTGATCGACTTCGTCCGGATGAACACCCACCTCGAGGAAAAGAAGCCGAGGAAAACATAAAAATACAGAGAGTGAGGAAGACTCCCCATCTTTGAACCATCAAGCTGGAGATATCCGGTCCCCGAATGAACCCTCCTCCCATAAAATGTCATGGAATGGTTCGTCGAAGAAGGCGTTTGCACCATTTCTTTCCATTCTCCTGAGCTCTATCTTGGTTCGAGATCTGCGCCGGGATAATTGAAGGCAAGTTGGGATAAAATGTCACGCTCCGTCTTATTTTTCTCTTCCCATTTTCGCGTCTCTTGAGCGGAGATTTTCACTTCCTGGCGATCATTACCTTTCTTTTTTCCCCTCCCTTTTCAAAGATGTGAAGCCACAAAAGGGGCAAAGCTATTAGTAGAGAGCTGAGGATGACGGCTGACTTCATCATTTCGAAGGTCTGCTTCATCTCCGAACCAGACGGATGGAAGTGCCAGCAAAAAAACAAATGATCTCCAACGCTTGTGGAAATTTGCCTATAACCGTTCGACAGCACAGCCTTGTTAGCCGACGAACCATCTATCTTGACCTCTTCTGCCCCCGTTCCCAGTTGCAGGGGTTGTTTTCCGATGCAACGCTGCGTGGTGGATCGACGCGTGAACTGGACGGCATCGTGCAGGAGTTCTTGCGGCGGTGTTGAAGGAGCTGTGCTCAGTGTGCTCAATGGGGGTTTGGGATTCTAAGCCTCGAGATGCATGATGCATTCTCAAGATATCGGAGACGTTGGTGTAGGCTTTATCCATCTTGGGAGACATCGCGAGGCTATCTCGGCCTCAATTTTCCGGTTCAATGCCCGGAGCAGAGGCGGGATCATCAGCTACGGTCCCCACCCATGAGACAGCTTATCTCCGACTCCGGCTTCAGGCCGGTCCAATTCAAAGTCCTAGGCGTCATGGTCGATTGGAAAAGGAGTAAGCTGACATCCGCTGTAAGAATGCCACAAGCAAGTATCAATCCAGAAGCCATCAGTGACGATTGATTCAGGTTAGTCTAGGGCTCCCAAACTTTCAAAAAAGGGGGGGGAGCGAGCATGAGAGTGAACCGAAAGATGGGATGGAACTGGATGGAGTTCATGTGATGGAAAATGGATCACTTCGAGACTCAGTAGATCTGCCTCGGTATTCACGGTCGGGATCCGTTGATGCTTTGCGGGCCTGGCGATGGGCCGTGCTTCAGCTTGTGGTTGTGGTTGATGATTGCCCGGACAAACGCGGCAGTGTTTTGGGCTGCGATGCAGAAAGGGGAAAGAGCCCCGACGCTAAGAGACTGATTGGATCTGTTAGCCGATGTACACATCTGGTATTATTTCCTTAACATTTATTAACATTGTTTTGTATCTCCCAGCCTCATCTCAGGAAATTGCGCGTCGAATCGAAGAGGTCCACCAAAACACGTCGGCAACCTTCAAAAGCCCCAGAAAGCGGTTCAGTCACAGACGCTCAACATCGCATCGACACTGAAATACTTTAGCCGCTGAGGACGACTGGGACCTCCGCCCATTCCACCCAAGGCTAATAAATTCTTTCGCGAAAATACTGCTAAAATTCCCTTGATTGAAGGCGGCCATCAAACCCGAGACAGGACCAGCCACCAGCCGCATCAACGGATCTCACCGCAACGTTGATCACCCCCCAATCTCACTCTCATTCCCATCTCACACTCATCCCACCCATCCCACACACCCCCACTCAATCATCTCGTTCATCCCATCTCAACCGCCACTATGTCTCTCCAAGTGTCCATCGGCCACTTCTCCCTCACAGTCCCCGCCCAACCACTGACGGCCTCCTCCTTCGCCCCTTTCGGCGATGTCATCGAAAACCCCCGTCGAAACCTCCAGCTCCCCGTCCCCGTGCCCGGCTCCCCCATTCTTTCTTCCCTCCCCTTCGACGCCGTGCCCGCCAACCAGGGCACAGCCATCAAGTACCAGAACGTATCGCGCCCGCGGGATCTCTACTCCCAGGCCCCCAGCAGAGTCCCGGCCGACCTGGCCATCGACCTGTTTGTCTGCAGATCGCGACCCTTGCATCCCGTTTCCGCCTCTGCGTCGTCCGTGCGGGATGCCATCCGGGATGCTGAGGAGGAAAAGAAGAAGAGGAGGAGTCGGGAAAGGGGGGAGATGGCGGATGCGAATACTCAGACGGGGGAGCATCCTAATCGCGTGCATGGCGAGCAGCACCAGCAGCAAGTGAGGGCTACTGATCTTCCTTCGTTTTCTACGCATGATCGTGATGATATCACCCTGTCCGAGGAGTTTGATGTTACTACTTCGTCCTCGTCTTCATCTTCTTCTTCTTCTCACGTGGGCAAGGCCAATATCCCCAAGCATCTGGTCAGTAGTGAGTATCGGGCACCGGCGGTCTACCTACCCCAGGCGAGGAAAACTCACCTCTTCCCCGTCACCATCCTCGAAAGACATCCCTACACGACACAAACTTTCATCCCCCTCTCCTCCCCCCGCCGAAAGGCCGCCTACCTCATCATCGTGGCCCCGACGCTCCACCACTCCCCCATCTACGCCGCCATGCCCACCCCGACTGGCCGCGATCTCCCTGGCCCGGGATTGCCCGATCTTGAGAAGTTGCAGGCTTTCGTCGCGTCTGGGGACCAGGCCGTCACGTACGGTGCCGGAACGTGGCATGCGCCCATGGTGGTTTTGGGGAGGCCGGAGGATAAGGTCGATTTTGTGGTTGTGCAGTTTGCAAATGGCGTTGGGAGGGAGGATTGCCAGGAGGTAGTGTTGCAGTCGGAGGCTCCTATTGGAGGAGGCTTGAATGTCGAGATTGAGGGGGATTTGGAAGGGGATGACGAGAGGAGGATTTGGTCGAAGTTGTAATGGAGAGAAGAAGGGATCAGTATGGGGGATGTTGTTGGGAGGAAGGCCGGAAAATGAGGATGAGGATAAGCGACTAACATACGCGGAGTCCGCATTATCGCAACAAGGGGATTGTCGCCGTGTTCTCCGGCCTCTTGTGGGACCGCACTGGAAATTGCAATAGCCGGTGCGTACCTCCGATTTGTTTCGATTAATTGGAAGGGGAAAGCACATTGGATGAGCTTGGGAACATCGGTCTATCCTTTCCTCGGTTCGGGTCTTGCCTCCGTCGCTAATGTAAAGATACTTGTGTTGGATACTCAGACTGGAACAGAAGATCGAGATCATGAATAGAGTTTGGTTCTCCTTCCCTTTTTGCCCAACTCCAAATCCATATGTGTTACATGAAGAGATGCCAGGTCCTGGTCCTGGTGAATCAGGTCCACACCTGCAATATATCGATTGCCTGGATTGGGCCACCACAACCGTCACCAGATCACAAGCTGCAAACAAAACCTACATGTACAATTACCTCCTTCCAAGTAGAGTACACAAATAGACCCACTCTCTCCCTCCAGGTCTACTTGTGAATCCCTATCTCACGATCACCAACCTCCTGTACATATCTATATTTCAAGTTGCAAATACTACATGCATATATACACACTCTCTCCTTCCAAGTAGGGTACACCAACAAAGTCACTTACATCCTCTACTCTACTTCTGAATTACAACTTCCCAATCGCCCACCACCTTCACATGTCTATATTACAAGCTACAAACACCAATATATATCTCCACACTCCTTCCTTCTAAGTTGGGTATACTAGCCTTCCTCCAGTCTACTTAAATGAATCACTAGCTTTACCATCCCCTGGTCGCTATGTACCTCTAAATGTCTATATAAAGGCCCATCCTCTCCCGCGAACCAGCACCTTCAAACTCTCCCTCCTACACATCCATCCCCTCCAGCAAACCATCACCTTTGAACCCTCCCCCCAGCACATCCATCCAGGTTCCTAATCTTCCCACATCCTCCCCTCCCCTACCCCTCCTAATAAAGCCTAGATCCTTTGAGCTGGACTCTATTTTCTGGCTTCTGGCTTTTTAGGTATTCCATATATATGTAGTATATACAATGACACTCTTTATTTCTTCCTTCACTTTAGCACTATACAATACACCTTCAACTCACGAGATACCCTCCTTGGAGAGTCTAGCCAAAGCGGCGTCTGTATTGTCACTCACCAACCCCAACATGAAATGATCTAGGAGACGATTCTTTGACTATACCCAGGATCCCAAACCCACGAAGGCAACAAGCGGAAGGCGATGCTAGCAACTCAGTTGTTCAAACTCTATAGAGCTGTCAAATATCTCCATGAATATTCAGCTAGAGTCTTTTCTGAGAATACTAGGAGCTGGCTTATGGTACTCGACGTTGTACTCGAAGCCACAGCCGACATTCGGGATGACGATATTCCACCAGTCAATCTTTGGGACAAGCCACCTGGAGGCGACCTCGGCATTCCGCCTTCTCAACGTTCTCGGGGCTATTTAAAGAGCCCCGGTGCGGTTTTCGAGGCTCACTAGAAGCGCCATACGGATCGGTAAGTCTGTCATCTGGTAGATATCCAAGCTGGGCATCATCATCAAGCTAACTATTTCAGAGGCAGGCTCTTGCTTTATGCGACCGAAGCGAGAGGCATAAGCACCAACTTGAGTTTCCCCTGAGGCCGGTTCGAAATACATCTCGCAACGCGACAGATTTACACTCGGCGAACAGAATCGGAATCTTGTGTATCGGAACAAGTCATCTGTTCTCGAAAATAACGGTGTCCTACAATTGCAGTGGGATTTAAACAGAATGGCATGCCTCGATGGCTATGGCCGGAGATACGAGTTCCATCATAACTTGGGGGATAACCGCGAGCTCGATGAAGCACTCGGATTCATCAATTGAGACCTGGCCAACGGCTTCGCGTGCCTGTCCACTCTCAGAGGGCGGGACTCGATGTCCCTTTTTTTGCCAACGATAAGGCCAAACCAGAATCGTTTCTCTGCGTTTCCTACGAAAGGATCCTGAAGGGGCTCCGCATGCGAATGGTGATCACAGCTGGGGGTAGGGGAAGGCTAGACGAGGCGGAAGAGACCTCCCAAGAGGCGGTTCCTCCCCTATCCCCGAGGCAGATCTCCCCAAGTCTGGCATACGAAAAATCTCATCTCTTCTCCCCTTCGTTTACCTCCGGTTAAGCATAAATACACAGCTATGTTTCGCGGGTTTCATCTCCCAGTTGACTCCACCTTGTGTCTCTCTTCGTCGGCCTCAGTTTCGGTTCCTGCTGGTAATTGACCAACGGAACGTGTGAGGGCATTACCGCTCTGGCTGGGGAGAGCGGGGGAGGAGATCGTAAGTTCCGGGAGGTCAGAAATGTCCCGTCGAAGAGTCACTTCGAAGAATCCGTGGAGATTCCTGGCTCGCTCTTCGTCTAGGCTTAAGCAAACACGCTTCAAGAGGGGCGTCAACTGGCATGCTTAGGCCCCAGGACTGTTGGCTTCCCCTTTCGTCCTATTGGAGCAGAGGATATGGACTTTGAAGGCCTGTTATTCGCTGCTGGTCGACTTCGGTCAACATTTTTTCAATCTTTTCTCTCATTTCTTTTCTTTTTCTTTCCCCTCCTTTTAAAGTGAGCTGGTATCCAGGTGTTCCTTAACATCTCCTCCGGAATAGGTTGGGGTTGTGAGCTACCTCCCGACCAATGAGAGTATCTACTTTACTTCGGCATAATGGTATAACAGCAGTCCGTCTACCTGATCCGCGTTTGTCGTTGGTGCACTTTCCTCTAGTGATCTATTGCCCTCGACTGGGCTGGGTGACAGACACATTCAGGGGTGATCTGACAGATCCATCGTCCTTTCGCCAAAGATGTTACCATTTTGCTATCATAAGGTATGTATAAGGAGACGCCTTTAAGGTCTTCCCCTAGATCTTCTGTCAAAGGCCAGGCATGCTAATATTTTGAACATTGTTCTCTGCAGACCTAGTACCACAGACACGAAGAATAATCACAGTCACACAGCACTCTCGCTAGCAGCAGGGAATGGCCATGACAAAATAGTCAAGCAACTGCTTCATTTCTGGCATCACCATCCAAGAGCAATTTGAGGTCTGGCCTTTGGGCTGGGGGTGTCATCCCACCAGAGCTCATGAGCCAATTCGTTCTTATATATATACATCAACACACTGTTGAAAACCGCACACATCGTTTCCCTGTTTGGGAATGTATCGACGTTGGCAGACTCGCGCCTCTTCCCCCTCGTTTGGTGGGCTGGCAGGGGTAACTTTGTACCGATGGACTGTCGACTCGACTGGGCGCAGGTTGAAGGTATTGTGGGGACCAACTACAATGAACGTGTTCCCGCTGCTTCCTGGTTTCGTCGTGCTCTCTTTATCCCCACCAGACCCTGAGTGGGTTTACACAAGCCGCATTGGATTCCCCGGGTCTGAAGCAATATCAGGGCCGTGTCGGACCGAAAACCAACATGGCCAGCCTCCGGGTTTGAAAAGTGTACGTCTGTGCTGGGGGAATGGGAACAGCACACTCGAGGTTTCACGCCGCCAGAAGTTTTCGTGGCTCAAGGATGTGCGCGTCACATCCAACTTCATCCATTATCATCAGATCGGATCTCAGTATCCTGCCCTGTATCATTTCCACGATCACGATTTGCGGTCCGCGGTAGCCCTCGACCTTGGAGAGGGACCTGTCCCGCATGTCACTCTTCGGGACTCTCAAGCTTGTCTGGCCGTATATGCTATATTAGCGCCGTTCCCATGAGAGCCGTGGACGTTGGTTCTGTCGTCTGTCCTCAGCTCTTCGGATTTCGTCGAGCATAACGAGGTGCCTCCACGATGATGTATTCGACCAAGATTGGAGGGCTGTATCCGACGAGAGGTGTGAGGGAAACCTCTTCATTGGGCCACTGGACAAACCTTGGCACAAGCCAGATCACCAGAGGCTGCCGCAACGATTAGATTGGGTCCTCCGGTATATCAGCAACCCGAGGGACGCGAATTGCACCACTGACTTCCAGCCAGTTTGGCCAGCGGGGTTCTTTGCGTGGCAGAATTCTTGGCGATATTCTTGAGACAGAACCACAATTTCCTGGCTGAGGATTATACAGATTTTTTCACCGCCGTCGCACACGCTATGAACATAATTGAGGGTTCTACGAGCGGTGACAATAAGGGTCTTGGAGAGCCGACTACACCAGCCACGAAGATGGAAAGAGGGCCGTAAGGACTACGGGGGCCACCAAGGCCACCAAGACTAACAATCCCAACGCGGACTACAACCCTAGCAAAAAGACCACAACCGGCGCCTCATACCAGTTGCCCATGTCAACCAAGTCAACAACATGGAAGGCCTGGAGAATGGGCCGATAATGCGCGGAAAAGAAATGCCGTTGGTCCAGTTTCTAGTCTCTTCTTTCCTGCAGGGCTACATCGAAGATGTACAGCCTTGGCATTGTCCTGTCTCGCCCTTGGTGCTCGACTACCGCACAGCCTGTGGGACATGAATCGCTTCGACAAATTCGAGCCAACGGTTAGTCCGAAGAAACTCCTGGCTGAACACAAGGCTGATGGCCAACCGAGGCTCTCACGGCCATGGCCCAGTCAGTTGACCAAGATGTCTACTGGCTCGCCAAGGACGCCGCAACTGATCGGTCCTCCCTATGTCAACGAAGAGCACACCCAGAGCGTGAAGCGTATCCTCCTCAAACCCTTTCTTACCTGCTCAAGCTAACTTCACTCTAACCATCGGAATTACATCTCCATGGATTGCGGCTCACCCGAAAACAGCTGGCCCCCGATTATCCACCAGATCGAAAAATATCTCGACGGCCTTACTGTGGACGGGCTTGACCACAAGCTCACAGTCCACATCGAGCATAACATTGTGAAAGGATACGGATTTGAGCTCCACGAGCCCATTGACGAAAAGCCTGCCCAGTACGTGAAGTGTCTCCTCCTGAAACCATTTCTTACCTCCTCAACCCAACTCCACTCTAAGCACCAGAAAATCGCTCGAAAATTAAACCCGCGGCCATCTTCATCAATGAGCTAGTGTCGAGGTGGGGTGTTACATGACTGGAGTCGTCAGGTAACCGAGACCCCGGTATGTCCCTGGATACAGACACGACGTTTAGTTACTTGAGGAGATGGCAGCTAATGAGATCACAGACCTCTGCATTTTTCCACTACCAAGGTTGATGCTAAGATCAAATACTACCAGGGCTGTTGGGAGCAGAGCTATCCAAGACAGAGAAGCTTGCCTTTATAGGCAGTTGACAAAGAAGAGGCCACATCTTGTTCAGCCTCTCCCTTGTCTCAATGACTATAGTCTGTCTTAATTTTCCTTTGTCTTCTTTTTATATAACATGCTGATTCTCGAGGTGGCGATGGATGAACTGTCCCCTGCCATCTCCTCCCATTTATCCTCCAACTGTTAGAGCACTGGTGATTGGAGACTGTTCATTCTTTGATCAACTTGATGTAAGTCCCATCATTCTCTTATATCTGTATCCTGACCTCTACTAACTGCGATAAGCTCCCAAGAACAAGGTCAACATGGTGTTTCGCCAGATCCTCCGAAAAACTCATCCAAACCACGAACCCGAACGTCGAAGTACAGAGGCTTCTGAGAAGCCTAAAATCAAGAAAGCGCCCGATGATACCGCACCTCAATTGAGATACGAGGCCGAAATGACTATAAATAATCTGACGAGTCGGCGATTCGGTTTCCTATCCTTCTAAAGATCGACTATATAGATCCCCTCAGGCCAAGGGATGAGAGATAGGCTCAACCAACAGAGCGATCTGCCCCGATCCCTGGTGTCTTCCGGAGACCAAAATAAGTGCTTACAGCAACTCGCAGTCCACATTTCCTTTATAGAGTATTCTTTTTCTATATACCGGTCGACTGAGATGCGCACTCGAAAGAGCAACTGCCCGGCTGAAACTAAGACGCTGCGTCTAGTGAGCTGCACTTTTCGACATATTCTTTATCATTGCCCACCCCAAAGCAACTGATCAAATGCCCGAGGAATTGCATTCCCCAAGAACAGCCAATGAGACCTGATCAAAATAGTGTTCAGGCTGCTCGAACCCGTCCTTCAGCGTTCTGATCGAGGAATCCCATGGACGCGGTCCGGAAACGAGAGTTGAATCTGAGAGGCGATTGAGACCACATCAAACGCAACGGCTCGGCCCTGCCTCTTCTATGCCGTCCTCGAAGTCAACGGGTCGAAGACAACTTCTGCCGAAGACGCCACTAACACCAGCAAACGGACGTCGCTTCAGAATATATACATTCGATCTCTAAGTTCCCATGAAATCGCCGGAAAGGTGCTTCTCCTCGCGCCAGACCTCTACAACGAGACGGTGGACAGTGGCGTACAAGATTTTTTGCGGACTGTGTTCCTGTGTCCGGAATGGAAAAGGCGTGATCCGCCGCCTAGTTGTCCACGGCATGTCCGGCATGCTTTTCCACGTCGGTGGTGCCTCGACGAAGTGTTCATTATTACCCGCACCGCAGCCGAAGCCGCGACGGGCCCTCTGCTTACTGTTGTATAGCAGCAGTAGAGATCCAAGAAAAGTCCCTGAGCACTTACGGGTGTACTACGGGGGCTGTTATCTATATACCCTTCTGAGAACATCGATCGCCAGTATCGTCGGCGCGGCAGACGCGATTTGCACGACCCCGCGTGGCTCCTGCGGCGGGCACTACAGCAAGTTCAAGTTGAGGCGGGCGAGGGCAGTGGTTCTTGACGAGGCGGGCGCAATACATTTGACGGAGATTCTGATGACGTGCAGGCCAGTACTTGATATGCAAGTGGACTCTGAGTCGGTGCCAATAGAGTCTACGGGATCAGCTTGAAACGGCTCCTCCTACAAAAGGCCTAACAGGTTGGAATCTGCTAGTATCGCCATTGGGTCTTTCCCTACTGACTAGATCTGAACGAATATCAATCTGGCCAACCTTGACGAGATCAAACACAACTGATTTGACGGCATCGAACGTTCCGAAGATTGCCGCGATGGGACAACACGAACGACCCATTTGGGTCCCAAAGGGACCGGGCGCAGGAAAATATCTCAACTCCTTCCTCCGGCTATGGGCCATCATCTCGGGAACCTCAATTACCTAGGCCATGGGAGTTTAACTTTGGCTCCGCGGTCTGGTAACCTTGGCGACGAGTAGCTGCTGTCAAACTGCAATACAAGACGAATTCGAACTTGGCACTCTCAGTACAGACGCGGTCTACAACGGCCGACAATCCCTACGCACAGAAACCAACCCAAATTACATTTTCCGGCACAGGTAACATGTCCCAGACTACCGAAGGCGAGAGCTGCCAAGAGCTCTCGAGTGAGATGGAAGCATTTAATTACATGTCATTGTTTCTTCTTGCCGGCCTTGGCGGTTCTAATCCATCGGACGAACTCGACGAACCTCGATCTGTTGATTCCGCCAAGAAAGGTTGAAGCATCACCCTCTTTCTTTCTCTGCCCCAAAGACAGACCCGATACAGCAACTAATCGGGCTGATAAGATACTCAGCGCTGTACAGAGAGCACTAGAACAAGCTCACATTTGGGGGTGGGGTTTTGGGGGGCATTTATGGGTCAAAGTATCGATTGCATTTGCTTGTCCTAACAGTCCCCTCCTTGCTCTAGGAACAAACGCTGGACTGCCGTTACATATCAGTCGGCGGCTATCAAACTTGCAGGCATCATCCTTCAGTTACTGGCCAATGCGATCGAAGACATGATGTGCCACGAGGAGAGATATCCTCCATTCCTGTTTCTTCTTTCCTTGGCTGTTTTTCACGAACGACATTTCAGTTGGTCTTGAAATTTCTTGGAACAATTCAGCGTATGCCAATGCTGCCTAGTTCGCACACTGTTCACCATAACTTTGTGTATCAATGTCGACCGTCTTACGAGTTCAAACAGGTCGTTTTCTCTTCTAAATACTTCGGAAGGGCCACATCCGCCGCCCTTGACACGAAAGCTGCCCACATACTAGAGCTCTCGCTAGGAACGCTCAACGAATGGAATGCAGAGGAAGCGTATGCAAAGGCCACAAACTGGGTTGTTGAGCAAGTCGCCGTTCACTATCTTTATCTTCCCTTCCGTAGAGTAACCGACACGATTGACGTCTATGTCAACGAGGAATCGAAAATCCGGGTGTTCCCATCTCTTGTGGACATCTTTGCGCCGAAGCAGTTCACATTGCTCTTCGAGAACAGGGGCATTCTTCCCAAAGTTGCTAGGCAGTTCGACAAGGACCTGGCATCAGGCATCATTTACCCATACCCATATGGTGATGTGTAAGTATATGTCACAGGCCGTCCTCCCCTTCCACGACGAAACCTCGACGCCTAAATTCTAGCTAACATTGGCCCTAACTAGTTCCCGCCTACGTATAAGGCCGACGGCGCAACCGAGGCGCTCATGGCCATCACGCAACCCGTTGTCCAAGACGTCCACTGAGTGGCCAAAATCCAATACTCTGTGGAAAAGGACTCATCGTGAGAGATTCTTATGTTCGCGAATCACTCGTCTAACACTTTACGGAGAGATTTATTCCCCCTAATCCCTGCTCGGCGACCAGGTCCTCGGATTTTAGTGCCGTCCGCTTTTCGAGAAATATGAGAGGCACACGCATTCTTCAAAACACCCAGGAATCTCACATTCGAGGCAATATGGAACGAGCCATAACAAGGATACATCGAAGCTATCCCCACAGGCCCGCGATAGCCCTGGAGCTGTCGATAACAATCTATTCCTGGGAGACCAAACCTCCCCGTCCCCGTCCCCGAACCAAGGCACGCATTCTTACCTACTTTCCCCGGTACAAGAGTGATCCTGGCGGCCCACAGTACCAAGATTTCTGCCGTACGAGGTTGATGCTCCATCACCCCTTTCAGAATCAAGTTGATGAGGTTTTGGTCATCGAGGGCTAGAGAAGGGCCTCCTACAGTGAGGCTTATGCTATCTGCTTGGAAGTTAAAAAGATACTCTCGCCTACCTTACAATGATTGTAGGCAATGATGCTATTGTATTTGGTAAATAGCAGTTTGATACTCTTCCCCAGTATACAAGCAAGAACTAAGGCAGCACTTCTTATATTAGTGAAGGCATTGCTCCGATTGTGAAGTCACTCTTTCTTACGATCTTCACTATCTGATTCCTCTTAACCAAGGACAAAGACCCGCTTGATCTCTTCTTGTTGCCCCGCCATATAAAGCTAGGATCTTCCATCTTTGGTATCTCCTTCCTAAACTGCTGAAGCCTACGAGCTTATTGGTATCCGTACAATAGAGGACTTGCTATCCTACGAGGTCAAAGTCGATTTTGTCGATCTCGTCTGGTTGTCTAAGCTCGGCTCCAGAGACAGCGGCGACTGGGTCATGGTAGCTATGGCTTGTATCAAATTGCTAGAGCTACCGAGTCCCCTGGCAGCCGAAACAAGAGTACGGATTGGAACGCATGTCGCGATTGACATTCCAAGCCGGCACGTCATCGACGGGGGACTCTCCTGTCCCCTGCGACTCTGACGATGAGTGGCCAACGGGGTTTGGCGTCAAACGATGTTTTCACTGCTTAATGAGCTGCCGTGGATTCCCATGGGCGATATGTCTCCTAGAATGCTTCTGCCGTCTACGTCGCGGAGAGTATTTCTAACGAGACTCTAAAACGGGGTCAACATCATATTTAAAAATCTAGTTGCCCAACACGGGGGGTATCATCGAAGAATCAGTCAGTCACAAAGCTTACAGAAGCCTATGCTCACCAACAAGCTTGGCCCTCGATTTACCCCGAAGCCGTACCCCGATTCGTACGGAGCCGGTACAGGCAATGGCACCGAATGGCCGAGACCTTTCTGCAGGTCTCGGGACGCTGTCTTTTGTCTTCTTTTCTCACTTCGCGAAGGTAATCTTACAATCGATACGAGGCTTGCCATCGAAGAATTGGTCGCCGAGCTCGCAGAAGGGACTCTCAAACTGATCCGTATATATTTGGGACTTTTTTAAACCGGGCCCAAATTGGGAGAGGCTACATGTCCTCTTACATCCAAGATCTTGCGTTACTTACCAAACTTGGACAACCTGCAGGTGGTGGTGGCGGTGTCACCACCGGTCAAACCGAGCTACAATGTTGACAAGGGATGGATATATATGAACTGAACTTGGCTCAGCTTGCCTCAATCTGCGCCACACGCGTATGTATATCCAGTAGAGGGGCTCCGTAGTGACAGTTGGTTGCCTTAGGAAAATATGGCAGACTCAGGCGGTCATTCAACCGCTCGAATCTCCACTCACCTACGCATTTAAGCGGTTCCCCAACGTCTTTCTCACATTCAAAGGAGTTTCTCAAAAACTCGAAATGATGCTACCCATCCCCAGACGCCCAAGGCGCCTACATCAGTCTCCCACCGCACTCCTTTGAGCGGAGTGGACACCGATGCGTCGTTTCCGATACAGGGGTGGGCATTCTCCCATTTCCCGACATACCAGCTCCTGCACCTCGTCCCAAGGCCGCCTCTTAGACTCCCTCCAAGTGTCTCGCATCGGGCGATAATATGGAGAGCCCCATCCAACAGTGAGCGCAAATCGGCGAGTCCGAGGCCACAACCGCTTCCTCCACCGAGTGTGAGCGAGGGGCATCACGCGTCTTGATCACCGTGGACATCGACCTTACGCTCTTCGCTGGGCTGCCTGTCTCTCCCCGAGTCCCCGTCACTTGGCCCTACCATGTCCGTTGCCTCTCCATTGCGGCAATGTTTCTCAACCGCCGGCTCACTCTGCATTAGGGGCTCCCAAGTTGTAGGGCTTGAGTCTAATAGGCCAGCAGCTGGAACTGCCCCTGCTCTTCTCCCGATTGAGTTGTCCTGAATCAATCAGGCACTACAGGGCGAACTCGTCTCTATTTAGAACAGTGAGAATAGAGCGAATACATCCGAACAAGACGGCCTTCGATGAAACGGCGATCTTGGAGAGAAGATCGAAGGATAGGACGTCCTCCCCGATAACTCCGGCGGGAAGTGGTCAATATTGCTTGGACCGGGATGCCTCGACCTCGACCTCGATGGGGAATGCTAATTTTCCAAGAACCCGCGAAGAGTTCCATTGAATCACTCGGACCCGCTCCCGAGTCCAACTAGACCAAATATATACATTGATCAAAGGGCTCACCGACAAACCCTTGAAGGACATTGCGGAGGAGTGTCAATCCCTGTGGGAGGACTCCTTTGATGCGACCGAACCGGTCTTACCACAAGGCCAAGAAAGTTGCGAAGAAGGCCAAGGCGCAGTCAGCTTGGTTCCGGGTGATCAACAGAGAGGACGCCGGGCTTGGAGTATATGTTTACGTCCTATCGGGATCGTATTTGGCCGGCGTCCCTTCTATATATGAAGCGTGTGCCTCGAGACTTCTCCTGGACACCAGGCGGCAGGCAATGCAGTTATATACCTCACCGCGCCATACTTATAAAGTATCTCGAACAGAAACTTTGACGAAAGGAGCCTCTCTGGAGGATATCCCAAGTCGAGCGTCTCCCAGATGGGATGAAGTGGTTCCTTTTTTTTCCGTCTGGGCGATCCAGGCTTCGGAACTCCACCGTGTAACTCTAAGCCCCGAATCCGCTCACCAGTCCTCAACATATTCGGCATCGCCAGAGCCTCCGAACATTTCCGCTTTAGCTTCTCCAGTCTGTTATATAAAGGCGTGTACTCATCAATCGCTTCCAAGATTGGGCCTTCCCCCATTTGACACATGGTAACCGCTTGATTCCATGTTTTCTGACAGGGCCAGCTTTGGGACGGCATATCGTCTGCCCTTTCAGAGACATAAAAGCAAATCCCCAGACATGTTTCTGTCGGCGTTCCGTTCCCCGAGACAGAAATGGGGAACGCGCTCCAACATTTCGTGTGCTCATTGACACGTCGTAAAGATCGACATGGTTCTAATAGGCTCCCTCGGTATGCCAGAACCTGGAGGTTCTCCTCTGTTGCCACGGCATGGAGTTCTCCCAGACCGTCCTGGGGTTAATGTGGACAAAGCAGAGTACATGATCACATCGGACACTTGGTCCGGTGACTGCTTAGACGACCTGATGACCTGGGAAACGAATACGGGTATTCGAGAGCATCAAAGCAACTAAGTCAATCCTCACCCTAGCCTACAAAAGGTTCAAAGTACTACACAAAATCGCCAAGACTCTAGGGCTCGTCGTGTCTAGGAGATCTGGGATCTGAGGAAAGGGCCCGGTGGTCCGGCTTGCGTGTCACTCCCAAGATTCCGATGCACTTGTTTCGATTGTCCCACTTTTCTGGAGGTATCACAGATATCACAACCAACCGGGACTCTGTGGAAACCGAGTAACGCGTCAACTCGGATCCGAAGGCTCTTTGTTGATCATAAAGTCGTTTACTGAGATCTCGATGAACTTACCCTTGCTCCCGCCGAAAACACAAGTCTGGCGCGAAGAAGACATATGAGCAACCTTGCCCAATGTATCAACTTTCAAGAAGCAGAGAAAGACGATGACGTATCCAAGAGAGATGATCCGAACCGAGCGAGCCATATAAGCCTGGCAAAACCCTCACTTGCCTTTCCCTCTATGCTGCCACCATACGCTGGCCTGGATTTACGGCCAGCAACTTCTGATCAAATTCTCACCACCCCCACTCGTTGATGTTGATTGGGAAGAGTTCAACGCCTTCTGGAAATGGCAGAGTTACGACTGACAAGTTGATGAGGTTATCCCGGTGGGAAATTCTACAGAGGATATCAACACAGTCCTTGCAACCATTACGCTCATTGGCCCTACATCTCCAGCGCGAATGAGGGCTAAATATGTTCGGATGGAGAAGAGTGATGCCGGCCAGAGGGGCGATATTTTTTCACCAGGGGGCCGGAGGGCCTAACTGGGGTACAGGTGTCTTGGGGAATTGTGTCATCGACCTGGCAACGAGATGATTCTCGCCCAGATGGTTCGTGGAACAAAGGCAATATCTTAATCTACCTTCGTTTTCAGCAAAGGACGACTCCAGTGGAGAGACCGACTTGGAAAGCAAGGTACCACTGACCTGGGCCTTCCGGTGACCCATCTATTTCCGCCGGCAGCAGGTTCCGAGTTGGAGCGCGGTTGGAGCGATGTTGTGCAGCAACTCTCTTGTTGCCAACGAGGCGTTCGACGAATGGAAAACCTCAAAGCCGCAGCCTTGCCGCAGCCCAACGGCCGTCCCGGACCAGGCGCCCAATCAGGGCAAGACTCTAGAGAACCCGCCGTTCGTTCTAGGCATCTACCTAGACTTCATTCATCGAGTCAACAAGATTACCCAATGTATCATCGATCTATCTGCGCAGAAAATGCCTGCTCCTACTCCAGCATCCCCCCCTGCAACGAGAGGATGGCAATTAATCTAACGGTCCTGCACCCGAACCCGCCAACAACAACACTGGCGAATACTTGGTTTGCCCCCAAAACCCTCAATCACCCATAGGCCTGCCCGCATGGATGATTCGGAGGTTTTAAGGTACATCAGATACCGGTGAGAAGGACGATGACTTAATCTTAAGTCAGGTTTGCGTGTTTCCCCTGGAAAGGGCCTGGAAGGAGGAGAACGATGGTTTTAAGCTTCTGAATTCTTAACTCGCGTGAAAAGGCCGGGTGGTATTCCACACACCCGGGGCCGACTTAGAACAATCTCTATGTGGGAAATACCGGGATTCTTGTGAAAGAAAAAGGTCGAGGCCTACGCTGGCCCTTCTTGAGGAAGATCCTCGCGACATATCCGGCATCGGACGCCTCAGTGAGCATGGCCCTGGGCCTTCTATGTGGCGGAATGTGGGCTTTTGCGAGAGAGGTACAGCGCTGTTGAGAAACGGGTTCAGCCAGGTGCAGACCTTGGTTCGCTCAGCCGATTCAGAGGAAGATCAAGCCCTCTGGGGACCCAATCTTCCAGATAGCTTTTTCCGGCTGTAGAAATGATCTTTATCGTAAGATGGGACTCTTTTCAGACTTTAGTCCGACTCCGCTAATCACAAGGAGCCTTTTCAGGAGAAGTGAGCTTGGCCATAATTGGCCAAGGTCGATTGATCGATGGGAGTGTTGGCGGCCTACCGATAGGGAAAGCCCATACCCATGGCGGGCCGGGTTGCCTCGGTGGTCGATCTCGAGAACACTAAGATCAAGCCATGCAGAAACGTACCGCTCCTTGTCAAAAGAGCCATCAAAATGGATGCGGGAACGCTATGCATCTTGTGCTGGAGAACCCTGGAGATGGACAATACGCCTCCTTTGTCCATGAAACCCCCAAGGCAAGGTCTGCTTTTTTCTGGTATTCCCAACATGCTATAGGAAGACTGGAACAGGACCATGGACGGTGCTGCTAAGACACATTAACAATCGCGCACCAGGCGGCCTGTCCGACGACGTCCGGGGCCTCTCTACTGGGAGCCGTCGCGATTATCCGTTTGGTGAGCAACTTCAATTAGCCACTGCTTAATGTTAGTATATCAGCCTTCTATCTACATGTTTATCTTCATGTCACTCGCCAGGCATTCTAACAGCTTACTTAGCGGTCCGTCGCCAACATGTCGACCAGCAGCCAGAACACCCAACACGAGTGTGCCTTGTTATACAGGGACGCGGGCTTCCGAGTGATTGGCGGCGAGAAGATTGGATACGGGGGCAACCACCGTACCCAATTCTTTACTGCAAGTACGTTTGTATAATTTGAGCATACCCTCTATATAACCACACGATTTATCGCTTCGCCATAGCCGACGAAGTCGACAGCCGTTATGAGGATCCAGTTTCGCGGCTCTGCGGAAGAGTGCGAGCTGGCTGTCACCCCACTTCCTCTCGGTTCATCGGTGGTGTTGCCACCGAAGCCGAACTCATGCGCTCATATAAAACAGAGCACTACGGACCTCGGAGACCGGCTTCGCTCGGGAACTGCGTCTTGCTCGAAGGGAGGAAAGTATATTAACCTCCAAACAGCAGCGGACGGCGCGTGTCCGAGTTAAATGTAAAATATATTTCGGCGTGACCAGGACAGGGTCACATTCTATTCCGTTGTGTGCTCCCTGGGCCCCTGAGGAGATTACCACCTTCGTCGACCTTTTTTCAGCGACACGAGTCAGAGGCCAAAGTTTGTTCGCATTCTCCAGCGAGGATCCAACGAGGCATGGTCGTGGAGCTATTGATGGAAATGTGGCAGAGATGCTAGAGCCCAGTATAAATCCAGGACCTATTTTTCCCCCCAATCCACTAGAGTAGATGGTTGGCAAAGTCGTCAACTTGGGGATGGCTCTTGAAAGCGTTCGACGTCGGCCGGAAAACGCTCTCACCACAGATGATAGGGGTGCGCTTCGGAGTCTCACCCGACGCGTATCCGAGTACCCCGTTGAGTACGGCATCCGTCGGCTTGCTGGGAGCAAAACGTCGTGGGCTGCCGTCGCCAATCACGCCCCAAAACCAGGACAGCAGCCCCGGAGAGTCTCCACTACCAAGATGAGCAAGCAGCATCCCCAAGAACCGACGGATGACGACACCATGGCATCGCCGGCTTAGGGCCCGGAGGACAGGGAGGGAGGGAGTAACGAAGGAGCCAAAACGCAGCAAGGCAGACCGGCATGCTCAAGGACTTGGTTGCAGACATCATCAATGTCGTATGCACGACACCGCCCGCTTCTTTCGACAGGCTGTATAAAAAATTCAAAAAGCGCCAGGCGAAGACGATGTTCCTGGACGAAGAAGGCTGCTATATACCCAGAGGACTCTAATGATCTTGGGTGGCCCGCGCCGGCCATGCTTTATAGGGGGCGACGAGAAGCAACTTCCGCCCAGCAAGCAACTTACTCTGGCGGGGATGTAGCCGGTGGGTAACAACGAGCAGTTCTTCGCCAACAGGTTCGCCAAGGACTCAAGTGCGTCGTCGATGGGGCGTTCAAGAATGACCGTGCTTCGCGCTCAACCAACAGCTGCGCAATGACGCGGGGAATGTTTGACCTCGCAACAATGCCCGCCAGGCCATTTCCCCCGACGTATGGAACTTTTTGCGCGGGCCAAGAAGGTTTCTCGACGGGCTGGCTAAGCGACTTACGTTTTCATATACATACAGGTATATTTAGAGCATCAAAACGAAGTGCCTTATCAGAGACACCCATGCCTCTGTTCGTGCACTGGCCCAGTCTCGGATTCCATCGAAACGCTTTCAGACATCACCATCCACCCCTCATGGTGCTTCCAAGACACCGAGGACGCACCCCAGTTGATCAACCACAGAGAGGGCGATTTCGGATCCCATTGGCCAGGAAGAGCGCCTCGGGCGTGTAGTAGCCGACTCCGAGACCTCATCCTCCACCACTATATAGACCAACACTGGACCCTCAAGATCTGGGATAACCAAAACAGTGAATTCTACAATTAGGACACCTGCGGAGACAGCATGCCGAGAAGGAAGCATGTGGTGGCGAGGATAACGGTTAAAGGAAGAGGGGGCTTGTGGGCAGTCGACACCTCAGCCCTTTGAGAGATGGCTTAGTCTGGAGATCTTAAGCCTATGCCAAATTCGAGACACACAGACCTAAATAACCTAGTGACCACCAGGGAAGGAAATACCTGGTCCCACAGGTCCCGATCGTCCCTGGGCGCCAAATGTCACTCCACCAACTGGTCCTTCACGAACCGAACCTGGATTTCGGACAGTCCGGTGGATTGGGACCTACTATCCTCACGGTCTCGTCAAGGGATTGGGGCCCCCATCTCGAGAGGGCCAAAACAACCACACTGTGACAACGGATCGAGCTTCGATAATGACTCCGTTGGGCGTTTCCTAGAGTCCGAGGCTCTGCGGGTGATCTTCTGGTTCACCTAGCAAACACCGATCAAAAACATACCGGTTCTCCTTCCGCCAACTGCTCAGCGGCCCAATGAAATCCAAGCTCCAGCGTAATGCCATGGGTCAGGGTGATATCGATTGCCAGAGATTTGATGTCGGCCGCCGCAATCATAGAGCCTCGGAATTGGTGTTTATAACCTAGACACGCCGGAGTAGCAACCGGGCTCCTCGGCGTTGATGTTCGGAACCTTCAAGTAGGTGTTTGAGGAGCCCGGGGGCGAGCTCCGGTTGTGGATCGTCAATCCTCGACTTCTTAAAGCTGCCATTCACCGCCTCGCCCCATCATCAACCGAGGTGTCCAGTACGAAAATTGTGAGACCGATACTTCGCCTAATACAGAGGTGCTAGACGATGAAGACGCCTCTCACGCTCCCGGATGGGCATGTCGGTCCCCCCTTGCACGATCACGGCGGAGGATTTACCATTTGGAGAGCCGCTCGGCGAGGACATATCCGCGATTTGCCAGCGGCAACGGAAGTACCCATGACTCGGCCCAGACGCTGGACTATCCCTAACCCAGAACCCCGGACCCGATGCGCAATCTGTAGCCTTCGACGGCACCGTGCCCCCTTGCATCAAGCCAAGTCGTGCTTTTTCCATGGGAAGCCCAGGACTAAGGGTAGCTGTTGATGACAAGTTGGAAACTAGACCGTATGTCATCGCGGGTAACCAACCCCGGATCCCGGCCCCGCCAACGAGCAGGAGGATGGAGATGATGGTAATGGTGACGGGCGGGGATAGCGACTCCAAAACTACCAACCCTGAGAGCAAATGAGAGAAAGCCGCCGAGCAGGCTAAGGTAATAATAGTTTTCCGTGTAGATTGGGCGCACAAACCTGTTTTTGGGTGATCACAGAGGATCTGCCCCAATTCATTGATGGCTACCCAGCGCCCAAGCGCGTCGGGGTCACCGGACACAGACGAGTCCCGTCTTCTCGGTGTTCACATGGGCACCCTCAGAGGCACTGCGGCAAAGGATCGCAAGACTGGGCTTTCCCGGAAGTTCCTTTCCTACCTCCAGAAGGTAAATCCGGTTGTGAACCGGCTGCTTCAAGATCGTCCTACATAAGGACTCTGGACGCCCTCCTGGCCGGGGCGACCGTTCGCTCGGTACGTTGTCTCTTCTCCTCCGCAGTTGGCTCCCCGCTAATGTTGTTTTTAACCCGCTATAGAAGCGGCTCAGGCGAATGTCCTTCGGGCCCTCCGCGGCATTAGGGGTTCTTCCGCCAACGGCCTCCCAGCCCCCTCATAGCGCCTGACCAATGTGTCCTCCTCGGCGTCGCAGTTGGCGCGGATTGCAGATGAACTCGAGGAAACCAATTCCCTTTTCCGTGTCGGTCTCCAGTTGTTAAACCAATTCGCACCCGACCCTGTTATCCTTCCAGCTCGGGCGGCGGCCTCGGCCCCGCCGGATATTCTCGGTGACGCCGAAGAGGAGTGATTACGTTGGCCCCGGTTCTTTCTTATGGTCACTTCAACCCCAACGACGACCGTGCCGACAGCGGTGCAATATCTCTCATTACTCCCAAGAAGAGCGGGTCCCGGGGGACTCGGAGAATTCGATGAGGACATCTATTTGCATTATCGATGAAGATGATCCCCGATTTCGTACACTCGTTTTCTCTGAACATGAGCTCGAAAAGGCCCACAGCCGACCCAGGTAGGATTCCGGAGAGGGAGAGTCAACCGGATGGCGACAGATGATAAGAGTGGACGGAGACCGCGATGGGAAAGCACACGACCGATGAATCTTCCAGTCGAGGGGAGCAAAGTCGAGTTGAGCCGGTACCAGGCAGCAGAGCACTTTGGAGCTCTATCTCCCAGCATCCCCTTTACCTCTATCTTCGCAGTCGCCACTCGAGTCACGAAGAAGCCTCGTCACAACTATATATTCAGGACACCGAATATATAATTCTTTCTTCCCACACTCTTCATTTGGTAAAGGGCCGGGCCAAGGTTTCCGTGGAGGATTTAGGTGAAGATAAGGGTCCCCGAACTCCTCGACTTCAACGTCGCCGTGAGTCCAGTTCTGAGGATGAGCTTTCCGCTCCTCGGTCTCCTACATCCGCAGGTCTTTCTTCTCGTCTATTGTCTTTTTCTATGGAGAATCCAAGCAAGCATCTCTCTAAAATCCCCAAGCCCTCTCCTAGCAAGCATGCCCAGGTTAACAACACATCTGGTGTCAAAGATTACACCATTGCTTTGAGCTGGAACCTGGAAGAAAGAACGGAAGAACGGAAGAAAAAGAAAAGTTGGTTGCTCGGGTATTGAATCCCCAGCCCGACTGCCTGACCAGGTTCACGACCTCTAAGTATATTGTCCTGAAATACCTTGGAATCTGGGACTAAAGCAATATATAATTGCCCGCCAGCTTGATGTGATGATCAGGTTTGCGGTTGTTGTCACAGGAACTCAGCGAAACAGAAGAAGCTCATTCGAGAGAGTTGAGGCAGTCCTGCAGATCATTCGCCAAGTACGTGAGGGAAAGCTTGGAGGTGTCAAGCCTATATATGAGAACCTAGACATAAACCTCTGCACTTAACCTACTTGAAGGAGGAAACAGCCCAGTCAAGCCACTTGCGAGACAACTTGACGTTCTTCCTTCATTCCTTTCTTGGACAGATCAAAGATCCCACGTTCCATTTGGCAATAAATCCGCTTTTCCTTTCCAAGGTCGATACTTGGCTCTACAAGTCCCCGCCCAGGTGATTTCTCCTGTTTCGCGGCATCAAGACCACTATATACGCCCTCCTACCGCCCAGAAAGGGTCGGAGCTTGTTGGATGAACACAAGTTTAAGGGAACTTTTGGCGGCCTCGTTTTCACCGGTTACGACATAGACGAGGGTGAAGGTGCTGCGAAGAAGAACATGGCATCGAGAAACCCTCGTGGAGATCTATAGATGTCAACGAATCAGCACTGAAGAAACATTAGAAGAGCACGGTTTTTCGCCGTTATCGAAGGACATGTCGGACCCCGATTACACGACGGCGAATCGAGCCAGCAGTCATGACCAAATTCTTGCAAATTGCGTCAGGAGGCGCCGGTTCGGTGAAGAGGACATGAAAGATCACTTTAGACAGGAATGATAACTCAGACATGCGTCCATCCGGCTGCCGCCATGCCATGTTGCTAAGTTTGCTGGCGAACTCCTTCAATCTTGGTCTGCTCTTATAAGACAGGCTCAGGCCCGAGGATATCGAAGCGAGGGCCATGAATCCGGTTGAGGCTGCTCATGAAGTTCTGGTTCAAATACCCTATTGAAGACAAGGAAACTTGTAGATCATCCCTTCTACCTCTGAGCAAGGTGATCCAGGGATCATAGAATACCCTTACAGAGTCCACCAAGAAAAACTCCTCGAAAGGCGAGAAGTGAGGTGAGGGCCCAGGGCTGGCAGTGAGGGCCCTCATAACTTGGCTATTGCTGGTACTGGTGTGTTGGTGCGCAGTGCAGCAGGCATGAAAAGGAGACACACGGAGAGAGCCACAGAGCCACACATTCGGCCTCACTTACACATACGGGAGTAGAATAGGACATGGAACAGCGAGGACTCGGTTAGGCGGACAGTTTTTTACGCAGGAAGAAGGAAGACACACTCGACTCCAGCTCAAGGTGATCAGTTGTTTCCCTTGTCTATCAGAGCCGTTTCGCAAGAGTCAATGCTTATTTTTAACTTCAATGCTACACTTCTTCTTATTTCTCCACTTCTGTTTCTCTTGCCAGTGATGCCGTGTGATGATGATTCCCATTTGTTTACTAAGATGCTGACGCCCCCACGAAGTTGGTACCGATTTTGCGAGTCTTGGAGCATATGGACATTGCGTCGTTTTCGATTTATGCTTATTCGACGAGAGCTGGATACACACTACGAACTTGCGGTTGAGTTTCCGGGGCCTGACACACTAGAAGCCGGAAAATTCGGAGTCATTAGGCTCCTTAAGCGGTGATGGTTGTCCACGTAGAGTCTCGATGAACGATGTTGATTCTCGCTGGGCACCATGACAGACTCAAGAAACAGAGCCTAAAGCCTCGCGGCTAGGGCCTACCGTGACTTGATATGCTACGGCACGAACGGCGAAAGGTACCAATCACTCCTCCCATAAACTGAGCGTCTAAGCTCATCGACTACTTCATACAGTTGATGTGTTGCTTATCAAACATCCTCCTCCTCCTCTTTTCTCCTTCCGCGGGAAAATAAACTGGCAGCTCCTCTCTTCAAGGCCAGTGCCCGGTTTACCAAGAGGTCTCTACCCAATATGAGAGAGCGTTCCACGGCGTCCATCTTATATACACCCCAGAGGACGAGAAAGGCAACGACATAGGTGCCAAGTGACAAGGCTATGGTTGCGTTCCTAAACTTGGCGATGGTGGCGCCGACTACCTCTTCATTGAACATGTCGGTCCCGAACACCGTCTTTTAAGCAGTTTCGGAATCGTTATTGACTGGTTTCTATCTAAAGCACTGAAAGGAAAAGGGATGAAAAGAAGTACTTACGGCAATAAAGCTAGGAGGGAGGTAGATGATGGTGGCGATGGTAAAGACGAGTACATATCGACCCATTTTCGAGGATTCGGAGGCTTCCCGAAGTGAAGTGGCGTTGAAGAGCTGGAAGACGAAGTCAGTCCTGTTCGATACGCCCCTGGAGTGGAAATAGGAAGTTGATCGTTTTGTTTTTCTTTTACTGACCGCGTCGCGAAGTCCCTTAATCTCTTCAGTCTTGGCGGCGATTGTCCCAAGAAGCTTCTTCTCGTTTTCGTCGTGAAGGGCCATGATGACATCCATGTTTGCTTTCAAGGTACGGATTTCCTCGGCCATGAACGGATGTTCGAGGCTCATCTCTGGAAGACCCAGCAACTTGTCTCTGATCCAGACATCATCTGAGAAATTCTTGGCCATAACTTCAAGCGATTCTCTCAGATTAGGGACAGACTCCTGGAAGATGCGAAGAGCTTGGAGGCTAAGAAAATATTTCTTTGATAGGTGGAATGACCGGTCGAACATCAAAGCTTCAACTCTATCGTCATCCAATATATCGTCGGCCTGAGTCAAGGTGTCAGGTTTAGGAAGAAAAGTCTACCAGATGGGCAAGAAAAGAGAAAGAAGGGGGAGAACCTTTGGGAAAGGGGGGAAAGGGGGGGGGGGGAGGGGGACCAGGTTCACCGCAGCACACAGCACAAGCACGTAGACACTCTGGAGCCTGAGGAGGGAGCTCAAAACTTACCTCGATACCGCAATTCCTGCCCAACCACCATAAACAGCGATGCCATCCTTGAATCCAACACCGTACCGAGCGATAGACGGTAAGCTGGAAGATGTGAATACCCGCCGCGAATCCTTTTACGACTATAGGGCCGTCCTTGAGCTTTGTGAAGTTGGAATCTGTAAAAGAGCCTTCCCCTTCCTTCAGAAGAACGATCCTGAAGTCTGGAAGGATATTCGACTGGCCGGGCACCCTCGAGAATTTGCACTGGATGGAAATGGCGGATTCTTTGAACCAACACCAATTAGAGAATGGCCCATACGTTCGACTCAACAAGTATCCGCGGAGCCGGCCCAGCTCGGGCGTAGGGAAGTCTGGCCAGGTATTAGGTTGGCGGTACGTGTACTCGAAGAATCCAAAATGCTGCTCCAACACAAAGAGGGTCTCGATGCCATCCGTGGTCTCGTATGATCGAAATGGAATGCTGGCGAAGCTCGAATCCGAGAATTGATCCAAAATTGAGAATGAGCCGGATCCAATCTCCGGCATCAGGGGTTCGGACGAGGCTTTGGCGGCGGTGACAAGACCCGAGAGAGCTGGAAATTCGTCGAATGGTACAATGCCACCAGGAATTGTAAAGATACTAATTATCGTTAAAGGGTGAAAAAGAAAAACGTCTCTCGAGATGAGTCTTGAAGGAAGATTTGATCATACAGGAGATCCCTGGACGGACGCAGTTCTTGGCCAGAGGAGGGTGGTTCTTTATCTACATGAATAATAGCCCCTTGCGAATTCTGAGCAAACCGGAAAGATCTCTTCATAAAACCACCCCTAAACAGATCCGAGGCCGCATCTCCTCGCGCAGTTGATAGGGAATGCTCAACTGCATCCTGCCAAGGCCATTGGGCAATCTCCTGACGAGCAAGAGATCTCACCCGGGAGCTCACCCGGGAGAGTGGAAAGTCCTGCGCACGAGCGACGGACAACGACGTCTGGCCACGTGGGCATGGAAATTGAATTTTGGAATGGAGGCTACTAACGACCAAGAACGGAGTGCCGAAGAGAGTCCTCAGTTCGCCTCTGGGAAGCCGACCCATATTTCCTACGAGGCGTCTCTGGGCTTCATGGATGTCCTGCTGTGTCATCGCGACACTACGTGGACGTACATCCGACTCGATAAAGTAGCCTTCTGGGATCGTGTAAGGTTCCGTCGTTGGCCCGGGTGCATCCCTCAATGAGCCAGAGGCTTCTGCGAGTTTCTGCAGCTGCTTGTTTGTTTCCTCAAGTTTGTCGGTCAGCGAAGCGACTCGTTGGACAAGTTGCCCAACAATGGTGACGAGGTCTTCCGGGCTCGCCATATTGCCGTGGTTCAAAGGCTTTTCGAATTTCTCGTTTCCTGGACTTGGCTTGGGAGGTTTTTTTTTTTTGTTTTTGTCGGGAGGCTTCCTCAGCATTCGAGTCTTGCTCTGGCCTGGCAGCCTTGCCCAACATCGCTCTTCTCATCATCTTATTGGATCGGAGTTGATTCATCACTCAGAGCACTGCCTGCAGCTCAGCCACACCTAAATCTGGGTTCAGCTGCAGCCTGCTCCTATAAGACCGCCACGAAGAAAACATACAAGACGGAGACCATCCATCTCTGACGCGCAGCGTGCGCATGGAACAGCCCCGGTAGGCCGTCAGATAATGGCCAACAAGCGCCGCTCGGATAGGCGGCCCGTCACCAGCAAGAAGGGGTCCTTCGTGTATTCGACATCTAGCCTTGAATTTTGGCTTTTCGCTTTGCCGAAAATATAAACAGGCTTCTGCTCGTCGGCCGTAGTTGTTTCTGGTGATTAAACGTAGCTTCCGCTGTACATTTAAAAAAGGAATCGATGCATGGACGAGGGTTGTATACAGCGCGAGACCGTTGACTGGGAGGGAGGAGAAAGTGGACTGGGCAATCTAGGCTTCACAGGGGCGGCGTTAGCATTCCGTTTTCAAGCTGCGCCTTTTCCGCTTCGTACGAGACAAGCCATTGATCCGGCTCCACTACCTCGAAAGCGGACGTGCCTGGGAAACGCGCGGCAGATATAAACTCACCAGGATCAGAGGCTGTCTATAAAGAAGTTTCTGCGCCAGATAAAGGCGACGGCGATCTACCGAAGGCTGCACTTCGGAAGAATAGATATCCCTCGTTCCCGCTATGGTTTGAGAGGTTAGCTATAGCTAAAGGTTTCGGCAGCAAGAAGTTCGCGAGGTAACCAGACGTGCTTAACAGAATCAAAGGGCAAGATTTGAACAGCGATCTGCGTTGATCTATATATATCACGCCGAAGGGCGCGAATCATGAAGCAAAGCCAGCGGCAAAGCGTTAAACACTCTGCCATCAGCGTCTGGACAATAAAGCCAGGTGACGAGGATCGACTCACGACGGTCCATGGACCAGCAGCCACTCTCTTACATTGTAGGAGGAAGGGCAGCGTCCATCTCCGAAGAACTCGAGGATGTGGGGGAAAGGAGGGAAGGAGGGAAGGAACTACTCACCCCCCGTATCACAAGCAATACGCCAGGAAAACGAGAAACCAGGGGAGGAAGTAAATAGCCGGCCTCATTTCTTTTCTATTTTTTTTCTTTTCTTTTTTGGTGGTATCCGCTTGGGCCAGGATTCCATTCTAGGCAAGTACCACTCCTGGAGGTTTTACTTTGATTCCATTTATTCCATCAAATACAAGAGCAAAACCCGAGGCGCTGCAACGAGGCGCTGGCAGCGATGGACGCCAGTGGCACGATGGATACGAACAGTAACGACGAGGACGGCGACAAGACGGTCGGGCCCCCGGCTAGAACAAACAGGAACATTCAAGTCTACAGCCGAGAAACATCCACATGACGGAAGACGGCCACAATTATCCCGAGGGGCTCGAGTCCGCCCCCCCAACGAAAAGGGCCGCCACAAGTATATCCCCAGCCGGGAGTTGGAAAGGCCGTCACAGCCGCTCGGAACACGCCCGTCGAGCCTGGGGATAGGAGACGGAGCTGAGAATTGGAGCGGTTGGATATGGATCTAGGCAACTATGGATCCACGAGCACAAGCTGAAGGAACCTCGTAGGATGGTTAAGAAGTTTGAGGCGCGGTAAAGCAGCAATGCCCATGGACAACCCCAAGTGAGGTCTCTATCATGGCCCTTAGCCTGGACGAGTCCAATTCGACCTACATCTGGCCCCTGTGCCCCCTTTTTCTTGATGGAGAGAGCCCCTAGCGGTCCAATTTTCCCCGGAGTCTCGTTCTGTTCCCCGCCGTCCCTTCGTCTTCTCCTCTCAGAGCTAACTCCCCCCCACTCCGTAGGTCCACGATTCACAGTGATAGTGGAGATACTTGTCAGATACAATCATTTGGCGATGCGGGAAGTGCTGAGCGTTCTAGATAGACGGATGGTTCTGTGTAGTCTGTCGTAGATAGTTGTTCTGGGCACCCCGGCTATAAGAATAACCGATATAATAAACAACTCCTTCTCCATCACTTAAGGTGGCCCATCTCTGTATTTAATCCGATACGGTGAATATGACTCGTGATACAAGTATCGAGATATCGGAAACAACCCATTTGATGTAATATAACCTCTCTTTCTCTCAAGTGAAGCAGCAGGCCCAGTCCTATCCCGTCCGTGGTCATGCGCTGTCGAAATAGACGTCGTCCAGCAAACTGCTGTGCCTGGTTCTGATTCTGCTGAAGGATATGTCAAGGCAAAGTTACCTACAAGTGTCTCAGCCATTGTTAGTATTACACAGATGTTGTAAGTCCAAAACAGGTTTCTCGCCCATTTCAAACTCGAAGCCTGACGACAAAGAAAAATTGAATAAAAAAAAAAGGATGTCAATTTAGTAGTTAATGAAACAGAAGCAGAGGACATAAAGAGTCAACTCAAGCTGTAATAATAATGCAGTTAAAAGCTGCTATCAGAGTTCACAGCTGTCCAAGTCCTTCAGACAAGGACAGATCCTGTTCCCTCTTGCTAGCTCCTTTCTACCTCTCTCCAAAGCAAAGCTGGCATCTCAAGTGAAGGACAATCTGGATGATATGAGAAAGCACAGCTGTAGCCTCCTTTTGGCTAGACTTTGGTGAATTCCTGATCTTGCCATTTCCAACAAGACAGCAAGTCTTCACCAGGCCTGATATGCTGTAAGTCCAAAGTGACCACAACCACGACCACAGTCCAGCTCGTGCATCTTCGTCCCCAAACGAAGCTCCTCTTGCGCCTCACAGATGAGAAAGACACTATCCCCATCTTTCACCCATCTCCGCGCTCAGAGTTCCCCCTCCACGATTCCTCATCATGTCCCCTGACTGGAAGGAGCCCAACAAAGCCCATAGAATCTTCCAGTCCGCTCCTCCCTCCTCGAATGACTCGGCATTTCAGCGCGAGCTCCCTCCAATAATCAGAATAGACCCCTTTAGATTTTCATAAAGGGAAGTCTCAGCTCCAGTAACGTGTTTGTTTCTCGCGCGTGCCGTAGAATCAGTAACCCTGACGCGCCACTTCTGGAAACACATAAATATCCCTCGAGGCCACCACCGCTTCACGAAAACTTCTTCCTCTTTTCCCCCAAATCAAATCAACTTCATTCCGCCTTCATCACTCTTCATCGTACTTCATCGTACATCTTCGAACTTCACCATCCAACATCTTCTGCTTCACACCAGCAAACTTAGTTTACCTTGTCTCAGGTATTGTTGTTTCATTCTTTCTTTGGTCCTTGCATCGTTTCCCCCCCTGCTGAGCAGCCGTTCCGCTTCGTCGAGCATACGCTCCTGAATGCAAGGCGCTTGGATGTGGCATCGGGCCCTCGTTTGAGACCCCTACCTCAGACAGATTCAACTTTCTTTTGTGGTTAGTAGTACTAACGGAAAAGAAAAAATCGACAGGAAAAAAACAGCATTTCTGCAATTTTCGCCTTCGTTAGGAGTCTCTCCTCAAGATGTCGGGCGAAGACTCGCCCTTCGAGGACACCGACCAGAATGGTCCTGGTCGTAGAGATCTTTGGGGAATTTCCAACCGCGAGATCTGGGACTCTCTTGCCGAGGAAGAACTTTACGACGGTGTTTCCGTCGAACAGCCTCCGGCCTCTTCTCCCGAATATCCAGATGTCTTCCACCATTTGGGATTTCTGGACGTTTCGGACCAGGACGACTTTGGCCAGGATGACTTTACACCCCAAGGGTTAGGCCCCGAGCGCGTTCAGGCCCAGCCCGCAGTCCACGAGCCTGCCACTGCTCCCCAGCCCATCACTACTCCAGCTATTCCCATCCCTATGACCTCCAATCCTCACACCATCCCCTCCACCTCTTCCGTCAACGTCCCTCCTCTTCCTTCAAACTTCATGCCCCTCATCCTCCCCTGTTCTCTTCCTCCCCAACCTGCCAAAATGCAGCAACTACCCGGCCCCATTGCGGCCGACAACACAACCACCACCTCCCAGGTTCTCGGTGGCGGCGACGTGATGGACATCGACTCGCCCGATCCCCAACCTGCGGCCGACGCTGGTGCTAGTGCTGGTGCCGGTACTCAACCCTCCACGAAGAAGAGGCAGAGAAAAACGATTACCGCGGCCAAGAAGCCTGCGAAGGCAGCAGCGGCGGTGAAGCGGCCTACGAGTTCGACGGCCAAGAGGCCTGCAAAGGCAGCAACAACAACCAGTAAGCCGGCCGCCAAGAGGGCGAAGACTTCCAATGCAACGACCAAGGCAGCGACCAAGCGAGGAAAGGCCAAAAAGGCAAAGGACGCCGATGAGGACGCCGACGAAGACGAAGAAGAGGAAGAGGAAGAGCAAGAGCCCAAAGAATCCGACAACAAACACCTAAACATCGCCACTTCCATCCCCGAGCTATTTGTCTTTCTTTTCAAGGGACAGTTGGATCTTGGATTAAAGGACATCATCGCGACCGGCGGCCGTCACTTCACCATTGGCACCCTGTGCTCCGGCACCGACGCTCCCATCATCGCCCTCAACCTCTTCCAAGAGGCCGGCTACGCCCTCGGTCACGACAAGTCCCTTTCGCACGAGCACCTCTTCAGCGTCGAGATCGAACCCATCAAGCAGGCCTTCATCCGACGAAACATCAAGCCCAAGGGTCACATCTTCCGCGACGTCGTCGAGTTCGCCGGAAACGACAAGGCCACCACTGCCGCCGGTTTCAAGGCTGACGTGCCCACCGAGGTAGATGTCCTCGTCGTCGGATCGTCTTGTGTGGACTTTTCTTCTCTCAATTCCAAGAAGAACAAGAGCTTAGGCGCTTTGACGGCCCGATATAACGCCAGCTTCGGCGACGATGGAATCGATTTCGAGGCGTTTTTGAAGGAGGCCAAGGATGTGACTGGCGAATCTGCGACGACCTTCCTTGCATCGATGGCGTACGTGAACAAGGCCCGACCCAAGCTGGCCGTCATGGAGAACGTTAATCAATCCCCTTGGCATGACATTGTCAATGTGTGGTTTCCCATGGTTGGTTATTCGGCTATGCACGTCAAGCTCGATTCAGCCAACTATGGCGTGCCCCATACACGCCAAAGAGGCTATCTGGTCGCCGTGGACAAACGCCATTACGGCCAAGAACGCGCGTCGAATATCTGCAACGCGTGGGAAACACTCATCTGCCAAGCTGAATCGGCTGCTCGCATCCCGCTGCGCAATCTTCTTCTTCGATATGGTGATCGGACCGTTCGCGAGAACCTCATCCCGATGGAACGAGGAGCCAGCAGAGAGCCGACCGTCAAGGCAACCATGTGCCAGATGAGACACAATCACGCCCGCAAGCAACATGGTCTGCCTCGTGGCATCCAACAATATACGCGCCTCGATGCGCGTGGTGCCTGTAAACCGTACGATTTGTCGCACAAAACGGTGATTCAACGCCAGGGACCGAGGGTTTGTGACCTTTTGGACATTACCCAACTGCGAATGATGATCGACGGCGTTCATCATTTTGATTTCCGTTTCAAGAATCATATTATCGATTTGTCGCAGAACGTCGATCGCAGCCCTGGTCAAGTAGGACAATCTCCCTGTCTCACTCCCAATGGCTTGCCTTTCATCACTAGCCAGGGTCGGTTGCTCGTCGGATTGGAGGCGCTCCGCCTTCAGGGCATCGAGTCAGACAAACTCGTGCCGTCGACCGAGTGCGATAAGGACTGGCGTGACCTCGCAGGAAATGCCATGACGACATCTGTCGTTGGCTGTGTCGTCCTCGCATTACTTCTCGCAGAGCACAATGCTTGCATCGGTACGGATTATGGTCTCCAGGAGAAGGCGAAAAGCTTCTCGGCAACCCTGCGCGAAGAGGACGTCGTGCTACCTAGTGTAGGGATCGAGAACAAGAAAGAGAGCTACGAGAGGTCGCATTCGGATATTCTGAACGAAATCAAATTGGAGCGTTTGTTCGAGGTCCATCGTCAAGGTCGTTCTTATTGTCCCTGCGATGGTTTGAGCATTCGGAACCGTGCGAGTGGCCTCAAATTCTGTAAAGACTGCAAGCAGTTCCGATGCAGCAAGTGCTCGGGAAATCCCTTGCACAACTTCGTGGACTACCCGATCGATTTTGCATTGCGCAGCGAGGCAGAGACGATGTCGGAAATCACGAAATCCTTCCCGCCTATTTTCACGTTGACGTCGCGGGACGGAGTCGGTATTCGTGTTCCTACACTCGAGGATTTCGGGGACGTGTATCTCTCCGACCGCGCCAAAGAAGCCTTCGATGTCTGCTGTGCGAACACGACGTATTACTTCAAGGAATGCCACATCGGGCAAGTTTTGACCGCTCGATACCATTCTAGTAGCTCTCACGTCGACATCTCGGTCGACGAGGACTCGGTTACGTGGAATGTGTATCTGGATGTTCAGGGTTGCACCATCGCCAAGAAGCTCGGATACCTGCAGGATCCCGAGTACAACGTAATGAGGGCCGTCCTTAAGAACCCCGACTCGATGGTCGTTCCCCGTGAGGAGGATTGGCGTCTCTGGGTCGACGACAAGCACAAGGTTATCGTTAACGTTCGTCCGGGTATTGAGCGCCTGAACGGAATTCAATATGATCTCGTCACACTAGCCGACCACGCAGGCAACGTGGTTACGGGAGGCAAGGCATTTGCCGATGTGGCTCGGCTTCTCGGCGACGCGTACACGCTCACCGAGCACTGCGGGACGTCCCACGCTCTACTGTACGTCCAAGCAGAGAGCGGGCTCTACCACTTCCTTGATCCCGACAAGGAATGCAGCGGCCGCAACGATCGATGGGTCATTGCGAAGACGAACCGGATGCTGCAAGACTTCGAGAACCGCGACGTCCTTCTCTATTTCGAGAAAGAGTATCATCCTTGTCGGTCGAAATGGGAGCGCATGATTCATCCAGCCACTATTCCGCAGGTGGCTGGAGAAAATCGTCCGCATAGTGGCCTGAGGTGCGAGTACCCGGGATACTGGGCCGGAGTTGCCGCATCCAAGGATCCGGCAAGAGCCATGCCAACGTCAATCAACTCGATCGCGAAAATCCCCGAGATCTACGCAGGCTCGGGCATGTGGCGAAATGTTGTGGGTAATCTGTGTAATCACGCGGAGACATGGGTGCATCTCAAGATCCCTCTGGTAGACTTCCCGTTCCCGAATTCATTCTATGCTGCCTTGTGGCAGGATAGATCCGGTAACGGCGAAGGCATGTTCGTCGACTCTTCGGACCTTTACCCCGTTCGACAGCGCGATAGAAATGCTTTACTTCGAGCGATTAGATTTGCTCTAATTCGTTTTGATGGAAACGACCGTCGGGGGTCTAATTCCCTCGGCGCGAATCTCTGTAATAGTTGTGTTCCAGTCACGCCGACCGTCCACCGAATCAGGAACGAGCAAAGCAAGGTCGTTGAGATTATTTCAGATGCGAAAGATTGCGAGGAGTTTGAGGGGCGCGTCAACACACGACCAACTCCCGTATCCATTTCGGTCAGTGCTTCCGGAGCCTCGAGCCTCGAGGTCGACATCAAAGTAGATCTCGCGACTTTAATTCACCGCGCCGCCGGTTATCTTCCCCGAGAAGATATTCAGAAGGGCGTACGAAGGTATTTGGCTGCAACTCGGGGCGCCGCTGTGCTCGTACACAACTTCCATGACGCGACCAAGGTTTTTACTCCGTTCGAGACGAAGCTTCAGCCTGCCGTCACCACCAATAACACCGTGCCTCCGCCTCGCCCTCTATCTTTCCCAGCAAACCTGAGTCTCCGACCAGATCAGCAATTGGCGCTTGGATGGATGATTGAACGCGAGAATTCTCCTGGCACGTACTTCGAGATGGAACTCGAGGAATACATCGAGCAGTCGGTGGGTCTCCGCCTCGTCGGACGCGCGATCAGACCGAATCAAGCCAAGGGTGGCGTTTTGGCTCATCAAGTTGGGTACGGCAAGACGGTTATTTCGCTAGCTTTGATCGATGTACAACGTCATCTTGTCAACCAATCCATCCGAGAGCGATACGGCTGGATGGAAAACCAACTCGTTCATCTCAAAGCGACGCTAATCGTCGTCCCCAATCACATTATTGGCCAGTGGGAGTCTGAGATTAGGCGATTCCTTCAGCGAAGCGGCCAGACGTAGAATGTGGTCGTTTTCAAAACGAGGGTGAAAAAGATCAATCGAGAAGTGCTCAAAGAGGCCGACATCGTCTTGATATCGCATACCGCCGCGCGACTTACGACTGCAGCGCGAGAGACCTTCGCCGCGGCGTCTGGCCAGGTTAACATGGTCGGGCCCGACACCAAGAGAAACTTTGAAGAGTTTTATTTCCCAGGCTGCGACGAGCTCCGCGATCTCTACCAACAGCATGTCAACGGCGGTGACGGTTTCAATGTTGCTGAGGAAGCATTGAACAGACTTGAGGCGAACCAGGAAACTCTTAATGATGCCTGCAGGAGCCACGTGCCGCCGAGCAAGCGTCGAAAGGGCGGCGCAGCGTCGACGACGGATGCTTCCACAGACGGCAACAGACAGTCCCGCAATGCGAGCAAGCTCCCCGACATTCGCGACCTGTCGCGGTCAGATCTCGACAAGGCGCGACAAAAGGCAGCGGATGCGCACGCGGGCGCGACTCTTTTCGAGTTTTATAGTTGGGACAGGATCATCTATGACGAGTTTTCGTACTCCGATGTGTTGACTTCGGCGTTCATCATCCAGAGTGTGGCGTGCTCCAAATGGCTCCTGTCTGGTACGCCCCCGATGTCGTGTCTGGCGAATATTTGCGACATGGCGTCCATGATCAATGTCCATGTTGCCCGGGAGGAGCCGGCTCTGCCCCTTTACCTGGGGCCCATCACCGAGGGCCCGTCGCCCACGGACATGTCTGCGTCTGAGCAATACCGAGCACTCCGGCAGTTGAAGTCGGCGGCGTTCGCACTTGAGCGGCATCACCAAGGAGAGAAGTTTGTATTGGCGTACATGCGGCAGAATCCGGCGGTTGTGAGCGACTGTTACAAAGTCATTCGCAAGGTCGTCTTTGTTCCGAGCGAAACCACGTCGAAGGCGAACTACTTCCGACTGCAACAGTGTCTTTACGATGCTCGTTGGGATGTGCAGAGCTTGTCGGGCGAGAGCGGCGACGCTGTACGAGCCATTCTGAACCCCAAAAAGAAGACGGATGACTTCCAGTCTCTCACGCAGCAGGAGCGGTACGACGCCTCGGTCAAGGCGCTCCTGATGTATTCGACGCTCCCGATGGGCGAGACATGCGATCTCTTGGCAGGTCGGAATACTGACAACCTGACGGTTTCAGATGTTCTCCATCTGATTGTGGATGAAGCGGAGACGTCATATGTGAAGATGGGACGGAGTTTGAAGTCTCAATTCGACCGATTTATGTGGCTCGCACATCAATTCGCCATGCCCCCGCGAGAGATTGTGGACGGTGACGCTGTGGGAGGTCATGCTGATGGAGGTGATGCCGGAGGTTCCGGTTCCCATCCCGCCACGACGGCTGCCACCCGTTCAACAAAGTTTACCCAGGCGGACGCCTACCGGGTGGGGATAATCCGCGATTGTTCTTCGCGAGACGTCAAAGAGTTTGGCGGTCTAGAGATTGCCAGCATTGTTCGGAAGATCCTCTTGGGATCGCGCGAGAATGATTCGATGTATGATGATCCGCAAAACTGGAGTGCCGAGACATGGCAGGCTCGGTATGACGGCGCAGGCACTAGTTACCTCGTTGATTGGTACCCAACCCTTGGCAAGAGGATAAAGTTGTTGTCGAGGGATGAGCTGTGTCTTATCATTCGCGACTGCTTACATGCTCTTGGACAAGACCCCCCGATGTTGGAAAATCGATCGATGGATGAGCTCCGAGCACAGGCGGAGAGCCTGGTTGATCCGACAATTGTTCAGAGGACGGATGTGTACAATCAAGATCCGGTCGAAAGGCAGTGCGGATTCCTTGACCCTCCGAAGAGCCTGGATAAGAATGGGAACGACACAGAGGTTGTGATGACTGTGGAGGATGCAACCGATTTGCAAGTGTTGCGGATGAAACACCGGAACATCGGACTAAAGGCACTTCCGAGTGGTATTGCCGAAAGCCTGCGAAGGAGCCTCCGTCGATTCGAGGAAGCAAATGCTAGTGAGAAGGACTTTGAGTTCGGGTCTGCTGTGCCATCTCGCTTCCCCATTGTGGGACGGACCAAGTTGACGCGGGGCACGCGACTTGAAGAGGGTCTGGACGACTTAATCTTGACCTCTCTGAGCGTCGAAGAGGCCGCTCGCAACATTATTCAAGAGGTGTACCGTCGATATAGGTTCCTCAAATCTATTTCACTGCTTGCCAAGCCAGTTCTCGATGGTCGATGGTGCCACGAGTGTGGACGGTGCGACGTCGCCCACGACAAGGCATGGGAGTATTGTGGCTGTCAACATCTCCTCTGCCATTCGTGCTCAAGCCAACACGACTTCTGCCCTAAATGCACCAAGGAGCGCAAAACATCTCCCAGAAAGGCCAGCCTGCTGCCGCCTGGTCTTTTCTGCAATGTTTGCAAGGTCGCACAGATCAAGGCACCAGAGGATGCGCTTATCCTGACCAGCTGCGGGCACTTACTTTGCAAGCGATGCTCAGAGGCGATGAAGGATGTGGGACCGCCTAAGGATGACGGTAGCAGCGAGTTGCCCGTGTGCCAGGCAGACGAATGTAACTGCATCTTGACGGGAGAGGCTGTGCCGGGCAACGCATTCGTGATGAGCCGCGGTGACACCCCAATTCACTCGCTAGGTATGGGTGGGAAACTCCAAAAGACGGTGGACATTGTCCAGGCAGCCAAGAACGCCAACGAGAAGGTTCTTGTATTCGTTGCGTATGCTGAGCAGATGACGCCGGTTCATGCCGCTCTACACTCGGCGGGGTTGGAGGTAAGGAGGACTGATGGGGCGCAGGCCGATGAACAGCTTCGCCAGTTCCAGAAGGGCAACGGAGATGTCCTCCTTCAGCTCCTATCCGCGCCGGAATCAGCTGGCAGCAACTTGGTAAATGCGAACCATATCGTGTTCGTCGGTCCGCTGTTCAGCCGTGACCAACGGCAATGGGAAATGGTCATGAAGCAGGCAATTGGTCGCTGCAACAGGCCAGGACAGACGAAGAACGTCTTCGTCTACGACTTGGTTACAACCCACAGCCTTGACGTGGACGTGTTGGAGCATCATTTGGGCAGGACACTGGAGCCGGCCCAGGGGGATATGGAGATGGAGATCCAGGCAGGATCTCCCGGAACGACTGGCGATGATGAGAGTGGTGATTCTGAGGCGGTTAGGAGTACGTTGAGTTCGGTTCTGGCCGCTAACGAGGTCTCGATGTTGCTTCGCAAGTCATTTGATCCGAAAGATGTTCTCAATATCTTTTGAACAGCGACATTAGTATCTCGTTGGGTATGTTCTAGGACGGGGTGTGGACACCGGAGAGCATTGAAAGGGCATGTGTAAGGATAAGAAGGTCACGTACGGATAAGAATGCCATGTATGGATAAGGGGGGGCGATGTACGGATATGAAGGGCATGTAAGAGTAAGAATATCCAGGTGATGAGGGATGGAAAAGTGATGAGAGATGGAAAAGGAGGAACGAGACGTTATACATACTTACCTGTTTATTGCCCCCAATTCATACGTCGTTTAAAGTCAATCTCATTTCAAAACCAACGTCGATCTGAAGTTGCTACTCCGCCGATTCCGGGGCAGACAGGAGCTGCACGAAGACATCTCCTTCGCCCGCCCCCCTCCCTCCCTCCCACTGGAATCGGCGGAGCTCCTCGTCGGTCGATTTCTCGTCTTCGACTTCAGGCCTTCTCCAGAGGCATGATGGGCAACAGCTCTAGTCAACCTACCAGGCAAGTAAAGGCTTCTGTACTGTTGACAGATAACCCTTTCTGCCAGTAGCCTAAGGGCTGTCACATTCTCTTCTATATATCTTCATCATTGTTAGTGTAAATTGATCTTATTCTCTATCATATCCGATGGCTTCAGGACCAGCTATTGACTTACTGAATGTGGGTTGTAATTGGGGTGGATGGAGATGGAGGAGGGAGCTGGGAGGACACGAACGCGAACGCGAGCACAAATGTGGTGGGGGAGGATGAGCCCCACTACGCGAACGCCAGCTGGTGTGTTTTCCATCAACAAAGGAGCAGGCTTTTTGCCCACATCCTTTTTCCTCATTGAAGCTGGATGGTATGAAAAGATGAAAATGATGATCTTGGGTGATAAGACCTCATTAAGGTGTCAAATGACGATGAAAAGAGACTGTTGAAGGCCCCCGAACTGACTGCCAGCTTGGACAGCCGCTTTTGGCCCTAGAGCCCACCTAGACCTGAGGAGATGGTGTTGACAAGGAAAGGAATGAAGGGACGAAGACGAGCACAGGAGACATGAAGTGTCGTTGGAGATGTTCAGGCTGATTGGTCATCTCCATCACGTGGCCAACCTCTCAAGACTGGGCAGGAACGATCTTGGGCTGATCCAAGGAGTTCACCTCAGCTCATCTCAGAAAAAGTTCATTGAACAGTCTTAAGGGGCTGCTTTGGTAGAGAGAAATTGGTTCAGTGTATTATCCCATTGCATTTCTGAGGGTAGAGTCGAGGAAGTGATTCCAAGACATGTCTCCAGTCAGCGATATGCCTCGAACGATGTCTTCCTCAGAGCCGGACCCCTTCTCAGACCTCATCTCCAGATGCAACAACTCCCCTGTAAGAACACCCACTCTTCAAGGCCGCACCTGCAATCTTCCCAAAGCTAAACCCTCACAGTCCGAGATACAACACGCCTACTCCACCCACCGAGTCAACCGCAATGCCCAGCAATCCCTCCTGTTCCTCTCTCCCTCCTTCCCTGGCGTAACTCCAGAGCATTACCTCTCCCTCACCGAGTTCTCTCCAACTGGGAAAGACGCCTCGGGACAGGCCCTTGATCCGCGAAACAGCCTCGTTCTGTGGGGTCGTCCACCACAACATGTCCTCAAGCTCGCCTCTTGCATCCAAGAGAGGCTCAAGCTCGCTGCCCCGCGTTAGTCTCTCACCACGGACAGGCCATGTTCTTTTTTTCTCCCTCTCCGCTAACGCTCAAGGGCAACCAGACCTCTGGCTCATGCCACTTCAACGCATGCACATCACAGTCGTAGAAATAGCCTTTTCCAAAACCCCGGAAGAAATAACACACCTTTTGGCCCCATTGCGCCCATACGTCTCCACCCTTGTAAACTACACATACTCCCACCGCTCACGCCTCGTCAAGCCCCTCGTCTCGTACGATGCCACTGGCATAGCCCTCACTTTCCTTCCAGCGGCAGGCGAACCACATACCTCTCCGGATCCGTCTTGCCCCTCTAACCTTGAGGATGTTGAAGAAAGCGGTGATGCATACACCTACCACCACCTCCGTCAGGATGCCTACAACCTCGTGAAAAAGTTTTCTCCCACGCCGCCCGAACCGCGATACCAACTCCTCTCGGCACACATAACCCTCGGACGCTACCTGACGCAAGATGACCACAGTACGCAAGCACAGCGCGAAGCATGGGTGGCTGCCGTCAACGAAGTCAACCGTTGGCTCGAGGAAGAGGTCTGGAGCGGTCAGAGTGAATTTGTCGGCGAGTGGGTCGTCGGGCAGGAAAAGGGGCTCGAGATGAGGGCTGGGACGGTATGGTATGGCGGTGGTCGGACGATCATGGCGGGCGAGGGTTTCTAAGTCGTTAGTCTTTAACCTGGATTGTGAGTAACATCTAAGACAAAAATAACCCCAAAAATACACCAGACAAGTAGTTGAACGTTCAAAAAGTTGCAGCCAACAGGGCTCTCTTTTTTTTCTTCTTTGGTTATAAATTCATTTCCCTATGGCTCCGCAACCCCAACCCTACCGAAAAGAAAACCAAGGAGGGCAGCACCAATCTACCACATTTTTGTGTGTCTTCTTTCGAAGTTTCGCCAGAAATCCCCGTTCCGTTTGATTCATATGCCATGAGTAGTAGAGAGAGAGATAACGACAATTGTAATAGGAGGAAACCGTTTGACAAAATGCAATTAGAACACAAGAGCGGCACCCTTCGTCTTCTTGTCACCACTGCACGAAGAAAAAAACATTGTTAATATCCCGCAACACAACAATGTTCCGGTAAGGAATCAATAAGCATGGGGACCTTGGGGAGGGAAGAAACATACCCGAGCTCGAAGTGCTTGCAACGCTTGAGGGCGAGCTGGGCCTTGGTCTTGCACTTCACGCACTCCAATCGCAACACAACCTTCTTCGTGGTCTTCGCCTTCTTGTGGAAAACGGGCTTGGTCTGACCACCATAACCGCTCTGCTTACGGTCGTATCGACGCTTACCCTGGCTGTTGTTCGTGGATTCTCGTTAGTCTCTGGTCCCGTCTTTTTCAAAAGTTCGAATGTTCCGGTCTCGCGACAGCTAGCTTGGGCTGGGAAAGAGAAAAGCCTCCTCGAATTCGCTGCACATCGACATCGAGAATCGTTCGGAAGAAAAGGTAGACGACGGGGGTTTCATAGGGATACATACGCGAAAAGGGAGGCCTATATCAACCGAGTTAGCTGTTTGCTCAACACTCCTTTTCGTTTTCGCGACAGACATACCTTGCCAGTCTTGTACTGGGTGACCTTGTGGGCGGTATGCCTACGGCAGTCCTTGCCCTTGCAGAAAGTGTTCCTCGTCTTGGGAATGTTGACCTATTTCCCCCCCAAAATCTCGTCAGCAAAAAACCGTCCTCCTCTCGAAGTCTTCAGCGCCATGAGAATGCCCAACGCCTCGAGTCGTTCAAATCGCAATTCGGTAGAGCGTAAGTCCGTCGCTGCAGGAAAAGAAAAACGAAACGTACCATTTTGTCGGTGTTTTCTCTCGCTAACTAGATGACGGAAAAAAAAAAGAGAGAAAAGAGAAAGGGAAGAAGATGAAGGTATCCGCAAAAGATAAAATGGGTGGTGTGGATGATTTTCCCGCCGTGGGCTTTGCGAATTAGTTGCTTTGTGGGCACGGTGCAAGGAATACAGAGACGCAAGTGGTTTCCTCATTGGCCAGGTTTTTCGTGGGTGGTAGGTGGGGGGGAGTTGAGCCACAGGGCTTAAGCACGGACCATATCAACTGAGGCGGTGGTGGCATAGCTAGAACTCACGTGACATTTCTTAGAGACACGACTGAGAGAAGGGAACTAGCTGAGTTGGTCCAGGAGCGACAGCATCATCATGGGCAGGACTTTGGTCTAATGAGAACACTTAGGAGGCACATGCACAATAGCGACTCGGCGACTCGGCGACTCGGCGACTCGATCAAGTCCGCCATATCCATAATATCTGAAGAAGCTCAACCAAGCACAGATCACCTTTGCAATACCTCGTCGTTGATCCAAAAGGGACAATGTATACACACCGCAAGAGAGATCACAGCAAGTAGTCAACATCATAGAACAAGCAAATATATTCCATCGTCACTCATATAAACACGCGAGAAAAGCAAACCAAAGCAAGTGCCGAGTCCCCCCAACCCATCCATCCGTCCCATCCGAACCCGCCCAACCACCACACCACCTGGATATTCTCCAAAGCATATAAAACGAGAAAAGAGCTCGGGGGAAACCAACTCGAGAAGACTTGGGTTCTCCAAAGGATCCAAAAACAGGGGAGCCGAAGGTACAGAAAAAAAGAAAGTAGATATCGAAATACTCAGGTAGAGAAACGCAGCAGGCACTAAGAAAACTAAACCCTCGCTTTCCTCATCCAGACGGTATCCCAGTCCTCCCAGGAAACAATCGTGCTTAAAAATACCACCCCTCTTCTCGCACCCTTTTTGTCTTTTTCAAAACAAAAAAGAGTCGACCGGACCAGCCATGACGCCTCAACGCCAGGAAAACGCCGGCTCACATCAAGAAAGATGAAGAAGAAAAACAAAAGTAGAGAGCAAATCATCCTACCCAACGAAACCGTCTAGCGGGAACAATGATAAAATATGAGAAAGCAATAATGAACCAGATCCATCTTGCCAAGAAAATGGACGGTTCATGTTAAGCCAGTTAGGCTGCGCTTGCAGCAGGGTACGAGTTTCTGCCACGAGGACAGAGATGGAAAATGAAATGAGGAAATAGGAGAGAGAGGCTCGCTAACTCCCATCCTCTTCATTTCCTCAGGATGGCATCATACAGACTCGTAAGCCCCGTAATGGCACTCCCCACGAGCACACCCTTCCAGCCGCCATACAAAGCGCCATTGATCCGCGCGATACTCGTCTCATCCACGAGGCCGTAAAAGGTGACACCCTGCGCGTACACGACGTACGACACCAGCGCCTTGACGATGCTGAAGGTGAGCGGATCAACGATATAGTCCGGGGTAGGAGCAGAGGCGCGCCTGCCGCGTCCGGGAGCGGGCTGGTTCGCGACGGACAAGTTGTAAAAGTAGCCAAAAGTGGCGGGGATGACCAAGCTCGTGGCGAGCCAGAGCAGCGTGGGCGACCAGAAGGAGGAAGTCAGGAGCAAGAACATGTCCGGGATGTGCACGGGATAATCGTTGGTTCCGAGGAACGATATGGCAGGGATGGTGAAGGCGTAGGTGTCCGCAAGAACCTCGCGGCGCAAAAAGTACAGCTCGAAAGCGGCGACGGTGAAGAGAATGGAGGTGACGGTGGACAACGATTCGCGCGTGGCATGGGCGGCCTCGTTAACGCCGGATTCCTGGTAGATTGAGGCGACGCGCTGGCGCACAGCGATAGTGCTGCGGTCGACAGCCTGGGCAACGTCCGCAGGCGAGGCGGGGAGTGGAATGCGACTCGCGAGTGAGGTGACGCGTGGGGTGCGGAGGACGGCGTTGGAAGTAGCGACAACGGCGCGTGAGTCGTCACTGAGCGTGAAGAGTTAGAAGACGCGTTTCTCTTCGTTTTCCTCCGCGCTTGATGATAGTGCAGAGGCGCAAGCCAAAGCGGAAGGGATTCGGAAACTTACTCGGTAGAAAAGTCCTCGGGGGCCTTGGTAATGCGACGCTTCGTCGCCCTGAGCGGCTTCTCGGGCTCCTCCGACACAATCTCCTTCTTGATGGGCGAGGAGCGAGTCTTGGCCTGGCTATTGTAGAAGCCTGCGACCCTGGGGTCGGACGAGAAGGTGGAAGAGTTCTGAGAGAGGTACTGGTCGAGCGCGATCTCGAGCTCGGCCTTCTTCAGACCCTCATAGCTGTGCGCGAGACCTTGTTAGCGAACCGGTCTGTTGTTGTCGGTCGCGGGAATACGCGACAAGAATCGGCTTGGGCAGGAAATCGAAGAGCCCATCGCGTGCGCCAACAGATGCATCTCAACCGCAACAGGATAAAGGTCTCGTTCTCCACTTCGCTCCCAGAGCATGCGTCGCATATCGCTCTCAAGCGCGGGGCAGGCGCGCAATAGCGTCATACACATTCGACTGAAGTTGCGAACACGGTGCGAAGATTTCCCGAACCCGAAGAACAACAATGGAAGGAAGGAAGAAGACGAGAAAAAGAAGCGCAACTTACTTTGTGAGGCCGACATTATCAGCAACCTCGACGAGATCACTCTTTCGTTGCGCCCGCAGCCAGCTATTTGAGCCCGACATTGTGTGTTTGTAGAATGAAAAAGATCAATGTATTGTAAGTTGGGTGAATAAAGCAAGTCGCGTCAAGGTTGTTGATGCGACCGGGGCGGAAATAACACGCAAAAAGGTGAGGTGCGAAGCTTTAGAAGAGAGCTAAACTCAGGTAGTGGACAGCTTTGAGGATAATAGGCTTTATGACGCTTGGGCAGTAGGAGTAGCTTGGGAGTTCCCGTGTTCTGGAAATTGAAGCTTGATGATGGATGTTTTTGCTTGGGCCAGAGCGTGGTCAGTCCGATTGACCAAATGCAGTGTATTGACGGGGTAAGGCTTGGTTGCAGGCAATGTTCAATTGTCTTGGGTTGAGGGGCGGCAAGGTGTATAATAAAGTCGGTGGCTGGTGGTGGTGGTGGGAGGAGGAGTGGTGTCAGAGCCTGGCCAGAGAGGAGCAATGAGGAGCAGCACAGCACATCACCGAGACCAGCAGCAACGCTGGAAAGGGAACAACGGAGATTTGGGCTTGGACCTAGTGGGAAGGAGGAGACAAGTGCCCGAAACGTGTACGGGTACTTCGTTCTCTACGAAGTAGTACCTTCGCGTATCCATGAGCAATTACATCGATCGGGTGGAGGCAAGTGGCAGCTGAGCGGTGGGAGTGCAGAGGAGAGCTCGACTTGAAGGGGATGAGTCCTTGTACTTGTACACCTATGTACATCCAATTGCAATGCATTCACTGCAACCTCCACGTATCGGGAGGGATATTGAGGGAGAATTTGAGTACATCTACCTTGGTACATTAGTGCACATTTAATAACTGCACAAATTATTATGCCGGAGGTTGTTCTGTTTGTTTTGATTTCCTCTTTCTGTCCGGACAACGACTGGGAAAGCCTGCTTCGTTCATGCTTCGCAGTTTTTCCTTCGATTTATTCCCGCTCCCAATGTTTTCTTCTGTATTTTTTGAGCTTCCCTCTCCGCAGTTTATGTTGTCTGTCCTTGGGTCAATTTCCTCGCGGCTCATCGAAGCTCCTTCTCAATAGGTGATATCACGAGATAGTGACGAGATCTCTCCAAGTCCAGTCCGAATGACATAATCCGGAATTTCTCCCCCACTTCAGTAACCGCCAGCTGCAGGAGCTTCCCTTCGCGCTCTCCATTGAAGCGCATCATCACCACGAGCCTCATCTTCAACGAAGTTGAGTGTCATAATCGAGCTTGTCCCCAAACAAGGTCGCCCGCGCCAAATTGTATTGTTTACCTTCGTAACCCGCCAAACAACATCACGACACCCACATCCGCCCTCCCAACTACCCACTACCCACTGTCACAGACAATCCTAATCTCCAGTCTCCGCCATCGTCGACCAATCATTTGCGTCCATTCTCTCCCTCTCTCGTCGCGTGTCCAAAAACGCGAAAACCTCTGGACTTCGGGAGCCTATCGTGCTTTTGCCGTTTTCCTTTCTAGGTAATCCGTCCTTCGGTCAGCGAGCCCGGCAGATGAAGCGCGGATATTGAGTCCGACTTTGAGGTTCCAAAAGAGTTGCCATTTACGCCATCTCCTTCATCCTCGATCTTTACTCGAAGCCTCATAGTCATGTATTAGCTGTATTTTGTAACCAATCTGGATGCCCATATCCTCCCATCCATGATCCCAGGTATCATACAAAAAAAATCACGGATCAGATCCTAATCCTGTAGCTTTTTATACAAAACGAAACAAAACCCATCACTCAATCCAACTAACAAACTTCTCCTCGCCCCTCCTCACCAACCTCACAGGCACATCCGCCCCCGGCTGCATCTTCAACGTCAAAACACTCGCCGCCTCACTCATCCTCTTCCTACACCGCTCCTGCGCAAGCCTATACACCCTCTCCCTCTCCTCCCTGCCCATCTCTTCGACGTCGCTCAGCTTTTCCACAAAGTCATCCACGGCCAGCTCGAGACTGTACCTCTGGAAAATGACCGCCAGAGCCGCCACAATCTCCACCTGCGCGATCCGTCTCCCGAGACAGGACCTCGCGCCGTCGGAGAATGGGATATACGCGCCTCGTTCGGGCCTGAAGAGTTCTCCGCTCGTATCAGGACCTTTGTAGCCCCCAAAGTCCTCCTCATTTTCCACCTCTTCGTAGGATTCCGTAGTGGATGATGTTGACGTCTCTCGTTTCCCTTCTTCTTCCTCCCCGCCCGCACACTTCCGAAACCACCTCTCGGGAACATAATCATCCAAATCCGTCTCCTTCCCCGTAACCCTACTCCTCCTCGTAGGCCAATACCTCGGATTCCGATGCGCCGCCACAGCCACAAGACTAATCGCCGCCCCCTCCGGCAACACCACGCTCCTCCCTTCCAAACTAACAACCTGGTCCCCGCCGCCCGCCACCTTCTTCGGCACCTCAACAACCGACGGCCACTTCCTCAGCGTCTCGTTCATGCACGCCCCCACCATGCTGGCTAGCAAGGGGCCCACGCTCCCCTCGTAGCTCCACGTTCGGGGATCCGTGTCCCTGCCTAGGAGCGCGTCGACGTCGCGTTGCAGGGCCCGCTGGGCGGAGGGATTCGTCGCTAGTTCGATGAAGGTGAAGTGCAGGGCGTTGGCGGTGGTTTCGTGGCCTGCTACGAGCATGATGAAGGCGTTGCCGAGGATGTCGGATTTGTTTAGTTTGCCGGTTTTTTCGACGTCGTTGTGAGGTTTGTTGCCGTTGAGTAATGTGCCGTTTGTGGTGGGTTTTGTGGACTTTACGTCGTCGCCGTAGGTCGATCGTACCAGCTGGCCCATGATGTCCATGCCTGGCTCTTCGGTGTCGGAGCCTTTGCGCATGTCTTGGAGTTTCTCTTCGAGGAGCTCGTCCATGTATTGAACGTAGTTCTGGTAGGCTTCGGCAGCCTCCTTGGCTTGTTTAAACGGAAGATATCCTAAAAACACTGGTCAGTCTCACAAGTTCGAAGATATGAAGAGGGGGGCGGAACTCCTACTCAAAATCCCTTCAGGCACAACAAGCAACAACAAAATCCTCTCCAAAACAACCGCAATAGTCTCGACAAAACTCATACTATGGCTCCCAACAGGCTTCAACCCCGAATACTTCTCCAACCTCTCCCCATCGACCCCCTCCGGCAACTTCTGCCCCGGCCACAACAACCTCAGCCCAAAGCCCACATACCCAATAATATTCAACGCCAACCTCATCGTATCCCTATCAATCGTCGCAACGGGCCTCGACTCGACCCCCGCGTGATCCGCCATCCACTTGTCCACCAACCCCTGCGTCTGCTCAATGGCAACGGCAAACACCAACGCCGCATTCCGCTCGTTGAAGCTCGCCGCCGTCGCGCGCCGGTGCACGCGCCACAGGGCGCCCTCGGTCGTCAGCGTGTTATCGCCGAATTGCGTGAGGATCTCGTAGGTCTCGACGAATTTGGGAAAGTGTTCGCGGCGGTGGGTGATTTGGCGGATGAGTTCGGCGGAGGAGGTCAGGAGCATGGTGGAGTAGGGGGAGATGACGAAGAAGGCTGGGCCGTGGAGGGCGAAGATGGCGTGGTTTTGGGTGTAGGACCAGTCTTGGGTTATGAAGCTGCGCGAAGGATTTAGTTTCTTGTTCCTGTTGGGCGGGAATAGATGGAGGGAGGAAAGCGGAGAGGCTCACATTATCCAGTTTTCCCACCATGACTTGGGGAGGCAAGTCTTGACGACGGGCATCCAGAGTTTATGAGTGATTTGCGCCGGGAGCCAAATCGGCGAGATAGCTGTGAAAAGTCAGCTCCGAAACAACCCCCAAAGAGCAGATTAACTCGGGATTTGTGTGAACGACGTACGCGATATGATGTAAGGCAGGCCACTCCTCTTGGCGGCCTCGATGTTAGCCCGTAAACTCACGATGGCCGAATACGCCGCGTAGGCCACGAATGCGCCTCCCACGGCCACCACCGTCGGTAGCGTCGCGATGCCCATCCTTCCTTGTCGCTTTTTCTAAGAGTTTTTTCCTGGTGTCTTCTTTTTCCGGTTTCTTTCTTTTGGCGCCTCTATCAGCGCACCTTAGAGCTTCGAAGCGAGGGATATCGCGAAGATCATCGAGCGCCTCTTACACCCGCAGTCATAGCAGGTATAAACCGCGCCTTTAATACAAAATAGCCTTCAACCCCTCAGCTTAGATGAACAAAAAGAAGATAAAAAAGAACGAAAAACACTACTGTCACTGCGAGATATCAAGACACCTTCCCTCATAAAACAAAAGAAGCCAAAAAAGAAAAGAAAAGAAAAAAGCAAAATCATAAAACATAGGACATGACCCCCATAAAGCCCCAACTTTAACTTTCCCGTCCCCTTCACAATGTCTCTCCCACATGTCCAGTCCAGGAGGGGCTTTCCTTCGTACTGAACGTACAGAACGGGGGATGGTGGTGGGTCAAGCTCAGGGACTGGCTCAAGCTAAACTCAAGATGGTGTAGGGCGCGCATGGGTAACCGCGGGAAGGGGGGGGCATCTTCGTTTTTTTTGCAAGGAAAGGTGCAAAATTGCTTTCAGTTCCTCCGATGCTTTCAGGGATTCCCCCTTTTGCTTCTGGAACAAAAACTGAGCATGGTGGGCTGTGAGTTGCAGGGAGTGGAGAGACATGGGTATACGAAGACGGCGAAGGTGGAGATGATGGTCGACCAGGGGCAGCAGACACATCTTGGTCTCTTTTCTCTCCTCTGTTTCCCAGTCTTTTTGCTATTACCAAGTTTTGTCGAGTCAATAAACAGCTCTCTAAAGAGGTGTATGCTCCGTGCCTGAGAGTCAGTACTATTGATCTTCTTCGATGAAATATACGAAGTAGAACAGTCTAATCTCCGGGCTGTGGGACTCCCATTTCCCAGCTCCCCAAGCAACTTTTTCTCATGTGTGTCTCTGATGTCTTGGGTTTCATTGCAAGACTGGAGACCACCATGAACTAAAGAAGTACGCACACTAACTTCGTACGGAGGCAAAGAACCCTTTCTCCGAAGACATGGGGTGCCCGGCAGCGGGGGAATGCTTTCCTCCGGCCGAGCTTCGCGCTAAAGCTATTGACAGCGAGAACATGAACAGCTTTATGACATGGATCCCATGAATGCCATGAATGAAAAAGAGAGGGGAAAAGGCCAAAAAAAAA
>PGIR01000169.1:0-87082 GCA_002812735.1 Scedosporium dehoogii
TAGACCCCCCCCCCCCCCCCCCTTCCCCACGCTTGTCAAGCAGTTTCTAACACCATCAAGTCTGTTCCTGCAAGGGCGAGTTGAGGTCGCACTCGGACCTGACAGACTTGCAGTGTCCGAGGCCGTGTAGTATTGTACGAAGTACTCCGTTCCCTAACTAGGGTGATGGACTGGATAGGCGAGCCTGGCAGGTTTGTCGAATAGCCTGAGGAGAATAGAGGTGATGGATAGATCAACCGGTGTTGGTGTTCACTAATAGTCTAATACCACCTCTCCTGTTGGATGAGATGGAAGGAAAATGGTTTGGTGTGAATGCGGGTTAGCGTTGGAGATCGGAAGACTGAGGTATGGCGTGGGTGTGGATTGTTTGGCCTGGGTTTTTGCCAGGCGAAGTGACCTCGTGTTCTCAGATTCAGGTGAGGTGCGCACTGATCCCGGGTCAAAAATCTCGACTCATCCCCGCGGCCTCTGGACAAGAATTTTTCTATAAACTAAATTACTCAACTGCCTTTTTTGCGCGCCAGAGTGTTACAGAAGCGGTTGTGGCTGACACGGGCGTGGGTGGACAGTGGGCTCGGTGGAGTGAGTGAAGGCGGCGGCTCGACTCCTGCGAATAAGGCGATTCTACGATTTCTATTCTTGAAAGAGAGAGATGTGATGGTGAGTGCGTATCTGGGGTCTTGGCCGGATCTGTGGCCTGGCGGCTGCGTCCCCGCGAGGGTTCGTACATTGCCGCCCTGCTGGTCTCGTCGTTGGCTGCAGTGTGCAGATAGGATGCCGCCGGGGACTTAGTGTAGTCCACCGTTGCTGATCTTTTGACTGCTGCGAAGCGCGAAGCAGTCCTCGCCATCGCAGATCGAAGCTGACTTTGAAGACGGCTCTCCAAAAGTGGAGACGCAGTCGGTTTCCTCCATTGATGTGGAAGGCTGGAAGGCTGGAAGCCATGAACTCCCTTGCCCCCCTGGCGCTTCGCTTGAGCCAGCGGCACCATCCTGGTGGTGCTACACCGAAGGGGGAAAAATACGCTAGAGAAGAAAGAAGGGGAAAAAACGGCCGACTCCCGCTCTACGTCACAAGACCAAAACCACACACAGCGTTACCCTCCGAGTTTAGTCCCGGCGCAGGGTCGCATCGTGCGCAACGACATGGGAGGAGGGGTTACATTCTGCTGCGCTGTTCCTGAGTTGGACGAGCTGAAAGGGGAAGAGGCCGTTTCGCCTGAAACTCTTTAGCCCCGCATCCACCCCCAAGGAGAGCTTTCTGGTGTGCTTCTCTGGTGTGCTTCTCTCCGTCGCGAGTCCTGACATGTCTAACCTTGCCATGCGGAGTGGCTGTGTTTTTTCTTTCCGCCCGATGCTAGGCGTGGAGGACTGAGGATTGAGAAGAGACGACCTGCGTATTCTGTGCTCAATGCCGCTTCTTCTTAGTGGGTGGGTTTATGATCGCCTGATCTTCTGGGGCGGATGGGCACTTGGACCAAGCTCGTCCTGCATAACACTCTCGAACTTGGTCGGTAGGAGTTGAAGATTCCGGGTCGGCCGGTTGTCCTCTGCATCGTCTTCCTGGTCTCTGCGGAGCTCGGAGCAGTGAGTTGAGCTCTGGTTAGCGTCGCTAGAAAGGTCAATTAATTCGACCAATCCGGGAAGGCTATATTGGTCTCCAAGTACTACTTGCAGAGGATGACTTCATCTCTCATCGGCGGCGGCTCGCTCTTGCGGCATCTATCTGAGAGAAGATTGATACTTCTCATACCAACTCTTGGTGCCCAAAAATAGTAAAATAAAAATAAAAAGTAGAATAAAAAAAAACTCGGGGCGTCTCGAGTTTGGGGCGCAAGAAGCCCACAACCTAACAATGCAACAACGAAGAGAGGAGAAAGAAGAAAGCAGATTGTAAGTTGAGCGGCTCGGAGAATCGATTGGTTGACGGCTCAAGATAGAGTATAGAGTGGTACCTGCATTAGCATGAAAGTAGGCGTAGGCGCTGTGGCTGGAGTGTTTCACCTTTTTTTTTTTTTTTTTTTTTTTGCGCTTTTCTCCCTCACTTGACCTTTCTTAGCTGCTCCTGTCCGATTCGACCGAATGTTCTGGTCGTTTTTCTTTGGCGACAACGAGGAATGAGAACCAACGATTCGGGCCCTTTTGGGTTTCTCCCGATGGTGTTTCGATTGGCCCACTTGATGGGGATTCTTCACGATACAATTCGTTCATCATCGGAAGAGCTTTTCACCATTCATGTGCGAGGGAGAGGGAGAGAGTGGACTTGCTTGGACGAAGCTACTCGCACTTACACGAAGTACATGAAGTAAAGTAATATAGCACAGGGTTTCTTGTATATGTAGGCCACTAATAGCAGGCATGATCACAGATGGACCGACGCTCTTTTCTCGGTGAGTTGTTCGCCGACTTGAGGATTTGATACTTTAACATAGTACAACATTGTAATTCTATTTGCTTCGTACATTGTTCGAGATGCAACTGAAAATTGGAAATGAGATTAGATGATTTCGTCCACGTTCTCAATCGCTGCTCTGGGACCAATTCTATCAAATCTATCAATTCATCTAGAGCATCTCATTTCCTTTGTGTGCTCTATTGAGTCGTAGACTGGCTCTTGCTCGTCGGTGACGTTGCTCGTCCACCTCCCCGGGTTAGCCGATGGACTTGGCATCATCACTGCCAAATGCCAAATGCCAAATGCCAAATGCTCACCTCGTCCATCCATTTTACAGCTGATACGAAGTAATCAATAATTACAAAGTACAAAGTCGTCGACTCGCCCTCGCCAGCGAATGCTGTTGGTGGGTCGATGCCCAAGCCAGCAGAACTCAGCACACACACACCCCCTAAAGCCTCGAGTGTTGTCGGTCTCCACCCGATTTCAGGTGGCTCGCCAGCTTTGGTCCAGTAACATGCGATGCCGCCTTGCTGTGGATATCAGAGGAATGGAACTCACATGCCTCTGGGCGGTTGCCGTCGTACGAAGCAAAGGGGTTGGCGGCGGATATAATCTATTTGGGTTCTCTTGCGTGGTCTATTATTAGTTGAAGGGCGTATGTACGTTGTGGACATTCCCATATTGGCTTTCACCAGCAGCAAGCGAGGCGAGACGAGGCTCATGGGCAGCACAATCATCAGCTCAGCTGAGATGGAGCGCCAAGTGTGCAAGCCAAGTTGAAAGTGCAGTGCGCGCAGTCTGCCGCCTCTGCTTCGCTGACCCCTGAAACCACAGTGTACCTGCACTTACTCAGTGTACTTGTGCTCCATACAGGCAGGACCAGGTCCGGGAGCAGCTTGGAGCTGACCAAACTACTCGGTATTGACACACAAATTGCACAGTTAATAATCGCATTATACATTGAGATCAATCGTTTATCTAGTTTTTTGATTCCTCATAATTCTACTAACTACTATGTACGAAGTATTAACTTCAACTATTACGAAGAACAGCGGCAGTCCAGCTCGAGCTCGCTGGCTTGGACAAAATCTGGTGCTTTCTACTATTTGCAGTCGCTTTCAGGGGCATCCCCACTAAAGAAACGATCAGTCCAGTGAGGTTGGGGTCGACTATGTAATCAGAGCCACTTACACAGGAGGGCTGGCTTTACGAAGTACTCCGTACGAAGTACACTACAGAGGGGCAACCAGCCAATCCCGGCGTCATTCTCGCTAGCACCCCCTGGGCCAGGCCACGGCAGAGTACAATGGTGAAGTACACTTTGTGCTGCAGACAGCGAATGAAGTACCTGCACGAGGAACTTTCTTGCACTGTTGACAAGCCGTACGAGGTAAGTATACGAAGTACCTTCGTACCTTCGTACTTCGCCCTGGCAGTGTGGTTACTCGCAGACCCGAACCTGCCAAGAGCCCAGAAACCTCCGAGAGCCGCCTCAACCATCACCAGAACCAGTCGACCTAGCAAGGGTCCCCCGTTCCAGGGGAAAACCTGGTCCACCCGATTGCCCTCTTGCAACCCCTTGCCATCTCCTATTTTGGAATGCATGGTTATTAATTGAAAATCATCCTCTGGATTGGCTCGGTGCGCTTGTGGACGCCACCACTCGGACGGCATGATCGTTTCCAAATCCGACTCTTGAACACTGCGGTCCGACTGGAGACTTGTCGGTCGAGGAATGGGGAAAATGGGAAAATGGGGAGAAAAAAAAAGGATGAGAAATAAACTCTCGAAACTTGACTAGGCTATTGGCGGAGAACGCCCAGTTAGAAGCGCCCGCCGTGAAACCATTCGTCGAGTTCGACCTTTTCGACAACATCAGACCGCCTCTGGTCTACTGCAACTCGCAGTAAAGATGAAACTTGAGGCGCATCTCTAGCTCACTACAAAGTACTTCCCTACGGTCTGCCGTCGCTACGACGGAGTTGCAGTATGCACATAACACTCCATTCTTCGTCCAATTCGGACAAGAAGTGGGTGAAGACCTGGGAGAATCCGGACCTCGTCTGCACACTTTCTTTGCTACCGAACCATCAAAGTCGTCCATGGGTTAACCATGGGTTAATGACAGGGGCCGGGGAGGAGAATACGGTCGAGCGAACTAGACCCCCAGCCCAGTCTGTGCTTCCCCCCCCCCCCACCACCATGCCAAGGGACACCACCGCTAGGAAGCCATGACGATGCCTTGCGATGCGATGCCCCCAAGCCCCATTCGAATACAACCTCGATGGTCCAAGGACGGAAAGGGGATCTGTCTCCACTCTGCACTGCACCCCCCTTTCCCTCTCTTGCGTTCACACCCCGTTCTCCTACCTCCCGAGGTCGCCGGGGACGGACTCCCATCATGGCTCTCTCTCTGATGAAAAATGCTATATAGGAACTCCATGTTCCTGCCTTCTTTTCGGTTTTTGCTCTTCGTGTTTCCTAACCAACTTTTCTCTGTTGTGTCCAGTCTTTGTCTTGTTCTTTCCTCTCCTAAACGTTCGTTATATATTGGGAGTCGAGACACATTCGCTATATTTGTCTTTCTCGTCTCTTGCAAAACGACCTTCGCTTCTTCTTTACTAGTGATATAGACTATCACGCTGTCATATATTCTTGATTTACATCACCATCTTTTGGTCATTCACCAGAACATTTTCCCACTTACATCTTCCCACTTACATCGTTTGAACACATTCGCAACATGAAGACCACTGCTCTTCTGGTGCTCGCCGCCGGCGTTGGCGAGTCCGTTGCCACTGTAAGTTCCTACATCCGAGCCGTCCACTCTCACATTAGCCCCACTAACACACGCACTCTAGTTCGGCTTCGGTGGCTTTGGCGGCTTCAGGGGTGCCAACCCCTTCACCTGCCCCGACAACACCGACAACAGCAGGTGTGAGGACAAGCAGAAGGGAGGCTTTGACTTCTCCGACCTCCTTCCCGGAAAGAAGGACTTCTTCGACTATGGCGGCTTCAACTTCAAGGGCTTCGAGTGCAGAGATGACGAGCGCAGCCGCCGAGAGCTGACCGGTGACTGCGGTCCCGACAAGGACTCCAACCCTTTCTTCGGCCGTGACAACGACAACTTCTCCATCGACGAGATTGAGGTCTACGCCGAGTTCGACACCGACCTCGAGTTCCACTACGACATGCCCGACGGCAAGCTGTGCAAGCACCGATCCCCCTGCTCGTCCAAGGGATCCGTCGTCAAGAACACCCAGTGCGGTGGTGCCAAGAAGGTCACCGTGATCCACCCCAAGCAGCCCAACAAGCCCAAGGTCAAGTGCGGTATCCGCATTCCTAAGATTAGGTTCGACTGCAAGCCCCCCAAGACGACTACTCCTCCCAAGACCACCAAGAAGACCACCACCGCTCCTCCCCCTGCCACCGAGACTCCCGAGGTTCCCGAGACTACTGAGGTTCCCGAGACTCCCGAGACCACCGAGGTTCCCGAGGTTCCTGGAACCACCGTCACCTCTTCTTCCCCCGAGGAGCCCAGCTCTCCCGCTGAGCAGGAGTCTTCCACCGTGCCCGAAGTTCCCGGAACCACCGTCACTTCCTCTTCTCCCGAGCAGCCTAGCTCTCCCGCTGGCGGCGAGGAGTCTTCCACTGCTGTTGGCGAGACCTCCGAGACCCCTCAGCAGCCCGAGACTACCGCTCCTCCTGAGGTCGAGACCTCCGTGACCACCCACCTCACCACCTCCACCATCTTCACAACCGTCGTCTCCACCGTCACCAACTGCGGACCCGAGGTCCCCGACTGCCCCAACGGCCAGGAGAGCACCGTCATCGTCACTGCCACCGTGCCCCTGACCACCACCGTCTGCCCCGTCACCGAGACCGTCACCCGCACCAAGGACATCCCCACCCCCGCCACCTCGGACAAGAGCCCCAACGTTCCCTCGGTCTCCAGCGTTCCCGGCGTCTCCAGCGTCCCCAGCGTCATCTCTAGCGCCCCCGCCCCCGTCGAGACCCTCCCCTGCCCCGACGTCGTCCCCTCTTGCCTCAACACCTGGCTCTTCAGCGTCGGCTGCTCCGACAACACCGACACCGCCTGCTTCTGCCCCGATACCGCCTTCGTCCAGAACATCTTCACCTGCATCTACGCCTACGGTGAGAGCGAGACCGTCATCTCCCAGGCCATCGTCTTCTTCCAGGGTATCTGCGGTGGTCACATCCCCGAGAACCCCGCCATCGTCACCGGCATCGACTCCATCACCTCCATCATCACCGAGGCTCCCAAGCCCACCGTCCCCGCCGGATACACCACCGTCACCGTCACCGTCACCACCGAGGTCCCCTGCGTCACCAACGGCGTCACCATCTCCGGCTCCAGCACCGTCACCGTCATCGAGCAGACTGCTGAGATTCCCAACGTCGGCTTCCAGACCAACTCGGAGGGCAACGTCAACGTCGTCCCTACCACCCCCGTCCCCGTCGTCGGCAACCCTGCCCCTTCGGCCACCGCCACCCCCATTGGCACTTTCGTCTCCGTGCCCGTTGCTACTGGCACCCAGGCTGCCTCTCCCACTGGGCCCCTCATCATCTCCGGTGCTAGCAGGGTCGCTTCTGGCCTTGGTCTCGGCGTCGCCGCCGTTGTTGGCCTTGTTGTCCTCTTCTAAGCATTTTCCCTCTCCTGGGGGGGGAAATGGCTTACGGGTTAATTGAAACGATACGGTGGTTGTAGGATGTAAGAGATAGAGAGAGAGAAAAGAGTCCACTGTTTTCTTTTTTTGTTTTCTTTTTTCCATCTTTAATAGCAAATGGCATTTTCAAGGTCCGGTCCGGGAAGGTTAATACCATGATGAGGGATGTTTTCTTTCTGCCTTCCTGTTTTCTGTGTTTAATAGAGGAGGGTTTATTTCCTTTTTTCCACTTGTTCAGCACTGGTAGCATCGGACTCAAAACGTGTAGTATGGTCGAATGGAGAAGGGGGTGGAATATCTCGGATATTCTGACATGGACTACGCTTGGACGCGTAATAGTTTTTCTTTCGTTAAAATATGCTTGTTTAAACATCTCTTCCTTTTCCTCTACTTCGTGACCAACTATTGCCTTGAAGCACTTGCAAATACTTCGCAGCAGCCCTAAACTCGACCTTGTTAGGTTCTATCTACCACCCCCATCCTTCTCGTCGTCGGGTCGGTGCCCATGTTGAGATGAAATGCTGTCTTGGGTGGTCAAGGAGAGACGCGATAACTCAAAACAACATAAGTCGAAATAGAAAAACAAGGTGAATCAAATGTAAAAGTCAGTCAAGTGCCTCCATTCTACTCTCTACCATAACAGCTAAGTACACGGCGCCAATTATCGGGTTTATTCACACAGAAACCGGAAGCAGAAGAAAGAAAGGCAGAAACAAAAATAGAAAAAAGGAAAAGGCTCCTTTTCTTTTCTCCCCTCATAACATCATAAGAAACGATAAAAAAAAAGAAGAAGAAAAGGAGGGTAAACAAAAGATCCTCGAGAGTTTCTCGGCGAGCGAAAAAAAAAAGAAGGTCAAACTCGTAAACCCATAAAAATAAAGAAGAAAAAGGCAAAAAAAAGGAAAATGCCATGATGCCATGTTGGTAATGCTCCAACCCGCTGGCAGAAACTCTCTCCACCGAGAATTCTCCAAGGACACGATACTTCCGGGGGCCGTCTGTTTTTCGTCAATATAGAGAATTGATACACCAATGGTTCCTTTCAAAGTCTGAACCGAACACACGCTGATGAAACATGGAAGAACATGGAAGAGGAATACAAAAGGCAAGAAAGCCAAGGAAGAGGAGGTCTGAACGAAGGAGAAAAAAGACTAGGCGTTAAAAACAAAAAATGTACAGCGTCTCGTCTGCGCGAGTTCCGTCGTTTTCCCCATCACAATACCAACAAGAAAAATTAAACTCAGAAGCCGAATAGCAAATCGGCACACGTGCCGAAGTTGAAACAGGAATGAGTGATAAAAGGAATCAAAACGTGAACAGAACGGAAAGGGGTATATAATGCTCGCCATTCCCTGAGACCGCAAGAGGAAAAAGAAAATTGCCGCAGAAGACCAAGTTTCATCCATCAGAATCGGTCATTGCCGTTTGTGTGACTCGATGCTCGGTGCGGGTTCGGATGAGCAGCACCACTGTCGTCGATGTAAGTATTTGGATCTCACCGTGTTCTTCTTCGTCGAGCTTGCCCGTCTGAGGACGGTTCCCGCCTGCTCGGGATAGATGAGCGGAGTACACTATGGGCGGCTAGCATTCTTAGTTCGGCTGTCGACCTCGCCCTCGCGCTCATCCACGTCAAGCCGCTTACGCCAATCGGCTAAGCTCTCACTAAGGCCGAGTCCATTATCGTCGTCTCTCCGTGCGGCGGCGGGCGCAATGCTGGCCTCAAAGTCGAAGGCGTTACTTAGGCGGTAGTTTTTGTTCGTCGTCTCCCAGTGCGATCGCAGCGTCTCCAACTCGTTGGCGAGATTGTCCAGTGCCATGCTATTTCGGGCGTCGAAGCCCCCGGCGCCGTACACGCTGTCGGTCCCCGAACTCTCGTTTTGTTCGTGCGCGATGTTACTAAGGCCAAGGCCATTTGTGGCGCCGCCGCCGATGCCGCCTATCACCTGTCGGCTCTGCCGGCGGTAGCTATCAACCGAAGATTCGACTTGGTCGAGCAGGAGCGCTACCTTACGTTCTGCATCCTGAGCTCGCTGTTCGAGGAGAGCATTCTCTTGCTGTAGTTGCTCAAGGTCCTTCTTAATGGCCGTGACTTTCGACGCTGCCTCCTCCGCTGACTGGGATGCTACGTTTCGGTCCTTCTTCGCGGCCTCCAAATCGGCGCTGATCGTGGCGACGCGCGCTTCAAGTACGCTTGATGAAGAGCGGACCTCCTCTTGAAGGGTTTCGATTTGGTGCCGTAAGCTGCTCCTTTCCGCTTCCCAATCAGCAGGAACTTCGGTCGCGCCCTGAGCAGCGGCGGCGGCTGCGCGATCCTCGAATTCATCGAGCTCGGTTCTTAGGCGCTTGTTCTCAGCCTTGTAGGCCGAGTGCTCTTCCTTCAACTTCTTCAGCATCTTCTCCGTAGTCTTTAGGTACGCGATCGCTGAGTTGTAGTCTTGTTCGAGCTGCGCCAACTTATCGCGGTACTGCGCTTCCGACGCCTGCAGCGCCGTGATCATGGATTGCCTTGCCTCTTCGTGAGATGATGTAGCGGCTGCGAGCTGCTTCTCAAGTTCACGGATGCGTACCTGCTCTGGGGAGCCAGCGCGTGGGCTGCCCAAACTCCGGTTCCTGGACGCACTGGTTGGGCTGATCCCCCTCTCAGCGAGAATATCCTTGAGGGTGTTGTGCTGCACCGTCATCGCGTTGGTCTCGAGCTGTTGCGTAGCTAGCTCACGCTTCAGGTCGGAGTTGGCAGCCTGGAGACTCTGTGTATCCCGGAGCGCCGTTTGCAGCTGCCTCCTAATGGAGACACCGTCCCTGCTGGATTGCTCTTGGTACGCCTCTAATCCCGCAATACGTTCCTCGGCCGCACGCAGCTTCTCAGCGGCAGCATCAAGCTCCTGTTGGTACTTCTTAGCGAGTGCGTTAGCCGTGCTAACCTGCTCCTGAAGTGCGGCTAGACCTTCGGAGGTGGTCTTGCTTGCTTTGGCGACGTTAGTCGTCACGACCTTGTCAAGGCCGGCCATCACAGCTTGACGGTGAGTTCGTGCCTCCTGTGCATTCTTCTCTGCGAGTTCCTCCGCATCCCGCAGGCGTTGGGTAGCGGCGACGAGCTCTGCCGTCCGCGCTTCATGCTCAGTCTTCAGCTTATTGTACTTGAGCTCAGCCTTCTCTCGAAGCTCACGTTCCTCCTCTAACTTCTGTTCTAGGTGAGAAGTTGTCTCGGCAGATGCCGCTACGGCAAGCCGTAGGGATTCTAGAGTCTGGTTTCGCTCCTTCGTGCCGTCGACAGCATCGCTGTACTTAGTCTCCAGCTCCCCCTTCTCAACCTTGAGGACGTTGATGGCGGCGAGGGCATCAGCTGCGGAAACAGCATTTTCCCTCGCCTCTCGTTGCGCGACGTAAAGTTCAGACTTCAATCGCTCTAGTTCAGTTGATGTTTCCTGCTTGTATGCCTCGAGGCCTTCCATCCGCTTCTGGGAAGCGCTAGAGGTATCATCAGCTAGTTGCCTAGCCCGTCTTTCCGCCTCCAGCTCCATCCTCATGTGCTCCATCTGAGCCTGAAGGTCCTTTTGGAAGCCCAGAGCGGACGCTAGTTTTTTGTTCAAGCTAGCTGTGCGGTCGTCGCCATCGCGGTACGTATCCAGTTGGGGGGTGCTAGCAGCGCTGCCCCCCGAGAACGCGGCAAGTTTGGCCTTTGCATAAACGGCCTCCTGGATCGCGACATCTCGTTGCTTTTCAGCTTCGGCGATTTGCTTTGCGGCAAGGATCGCTTGCTTATCCACGGAGCTTTGCACGTTTGCCAGCTCCGCCCTCATGGCGAGAAGAGCCTCGATTAGCGGCTTGTCTTCGTCATCAAAGGCCTCGGGGGCACGGCTGTCGAGCACGGGACTTAGATTGGAGGACGGAACATAGCCTGCCTTGCGCGCAAGCTCTAATTCTGACGAGTACCAAGCAATGCGGTTCCTTGATGTATCGAGTTCTTTGAGTAAAGCCACCGTTTGTGAGTTTCGACCAGACGACCTTCTATTCAGAGGGTTGCTCACTTGTCGGGTAGGAGGTGGGGGGGAAGCGGGCCGTGGTGGCGTTCCCTTGTTTGGAGTCTCACCACCCTCAAGCGAGCCCGGTGATCGTTGCTTCGGCTTTGGCTTTGGGGTCTCGGCTATGGTCTGGTCCGCTCTTGCCGCGGGTTTTTGCGACTGTTGCTGAGTCGGCGTCCGACGTCCGTTCGCGACAGGGCTGTCGATGTTCCTCGGCCCATCTCGTGCTGATGGCGGTTGATTCGTGTTAACTTGCGCCGGCGCATCTCGCTCATTTGATTGGCCGCGAGGTCGAGGAATGTTCGACGCTGATACTGGTGGTTTGGACGCGGTTGGCTGCTGTGGTGGAGGCCCGTTCGGTGGTGATGGCCCTGCCGCCCTTGGACCTCTCGGACCCGGACTAGCGACACCCGGCCCAGACATGTCGGTTGATCCTTGGGGGCTGCGATAACCGTTCATCTGGCCGTTAGGGGTCGCATTCGGGCCACCGGTGGTGATTCTCTTGGGGTCCTGACCCGCGTTCGCATCACGGGAAGATTGCTGCCTCCCCACGCCTTGTTCGCCCGCACTTGGCCGCCTCCCTTGCTGAGCTCTCATTGAATTTGCCTGTGAGTCGCTGGGGTAGCGGATTTTGGTCGTGTCTAGAACATACACAACGGCAAGATCGCTTGAAGAACCCGCTGGAGAGCTTGGCTCTCCTCCGACCACAACCACGGATTTCGAAACAGCCGTCATGCTGTGGCCCGAGCGAGGCGAAGGCGAAGGGCCCATGTTCTGAAAGGTATACCATCTACGCGAGGTGATCCTGAAAGCGGCCAAATCTCCAAGGTCCGTCCCATCTTCAGTTCGCCCGCCAAAGATGTACATTACGTCGTCGACAATAGCCGCGGCGTGGCCTTCCCGTGGTACCGGTATATATCCGATGCAGTCAAGTTGGGCCCACTTGTTAAGTGTAGCGTCATAGCTCCAAACATCGTTGAACCATTGATAACCATTAGTACCACCGAATCTACCGATAGAAGAAGGTTAGCTGAGGACCGCAACGCTACGCTAGGGTGACGGAAGGGGAGGCAGCAAATTACAGATAAAGCTTGTCATTGAATGTGACGACGGAATGGTTGGTTCGCGCCTGAGGAACAATGTCCGCGCTAGCATCACCACCGGCAATGAGCATTTCCCATCGGTTATTGGGGGTTTGTAGTTGATTGAGATCAAAGGCGCATAAGTCGTTCATGAAGTACCCCTCGACTTGGCCACCGAAGATGAAGATTTTAGATCCAAGGATGTTAAGGGAGTGGCCGTAGCGTCCAGACGGCCGGGGACCAGCAGGTAGAACGCGCGACCATTGCCTCGTTGCTGAAATTGTAGGTTAGCATCAACATTCTTGGGGGGGAAAGAAAGGCGACAAGCCATTCATTGGAGCCTTTAGGAATGAGATGGGCCGATCGCAGGGAGTGCCATACAGGTATTCAACAAGTAGAGAGTTTCATCTAGAACATCAGCTTCATCGATCTTAGTGTCTCCGCCAAAGACAATGAAGGCATTTCCCACTAGCAAGCTAGCATGGCCAACTCTAGGACCGGGGCCTTCAGCGGTGGTCGCAAGAGGGTAGCAGGCCATAGAACCTCCAGCCTCGATCATCCATAGGTCGCCTTTTACTGTTGCGCCGTTTATGAGACCGCCCATGACGTAGATATCACCTTCCTTCGAAGCTACTGAATTGACGGCTGCTCCGTATCGCGGGAAAGGGCTCGGGTGGGAGGTGGTATAGGTTAACCGGCGCTGTGACCAGGGATATAGGGAGGCATTCGGGTTGGAGATGGGCGGGCCATTTCGGTACTACCCAGCACAGGCTCAAATCAGACAAACGATTCTTTCTATAGGGAGCGGAGTGTTTGCGACGACTTACGGGGAGGTCCGATTGCTGCTGTGGTTGCTGGTCAACACTTGGGCCGCGCCGAGGATAAGACTCAGGGCTGTTCGCCATGCCCTCAGCATCTAAGGAGTTGAGGCTGCCCGTGGGCGTAGAACGCTGGAGAGAGTTCTTCTCATCTTTACTGGTGTGGCCGCGACCACCTCCAGAGCCAGACGAGCCCGGAATGGCCTCACGAGCCTTTTCCCTGTCCTTATTCTTTGACTTGAACAGGAAAGCCATGGCGGTGGATTATCCGCGCACAGCGGTGGGAATCGCAGGACGATGCGCGGCTCTTCAGTCAATCGGGTATTTCGGAGGGTCGCGCAACAGGTCGAGAGGAATTATTTGGATTCGGAGCTGGGCGACGGTATCACCAAAGGGCGTACTTAGCAGCTCAGTTCGGATTAATGACTAAATGCTACGACTGGCGATGGACTCGTCGAAAGTGACCGAGGATGGATGAACAGAGTGGTAGAGGGAGACGAGCAATTACGGTCGCTTGGCTCTTGCGATGGTAGAACCGGGACGCTGGTGCGAGGGTGCAGGGAGAGGTCGAGGCTCGAGGGAATTTGGGATGGCTGGGAGAGCATCGGTGGTGGAGCGCACTAGGGTGGGTTGTCGTCGATGGGATTTCCGTGAACTGCTTGGTCGACCTCTCGATTTTTTTTTTCTTCCTCGCAGCCTTTCGAATTTGGAAGGGGGGTCTGTTCGAGAGGGGGCTGGCACACAAAAAGGGTCGTATCGTACCACGGAATTGCGGCGCGTATCGAAATCTCGAGAGGGTGAAATAATTAGAAGATTCGAGCACTTGGATGAGATGAACGGGAAATTATCACTACAAAGACATGACACCGTGGGGGGAGAGAGAGAAAGAGAGAATAGAGGCGGAAACCCAATTACTCGCAATGAAGAACGAAGGAAAGAAAAAACTAGGTAAGACCAGGGAGATCGCGAGTTTGAGCGTCGATGTTTGGTTGGTCGTCACTGCGCTCGAAGGACAAGGCAGTCGAAGAGATTTGAAGTAAGGGGCTTTCCAGCAATAATTACCCCCTTGTCCTGTCCTGCTCTCTGCTGAAGTCTCCTGGTCCCTCCCGATCGGCTGAAATGAGCGTGGGTTGGGGTACTCATACAGTGTATGCATCCACTTGTACTTCGTACCTGAAGGGCCCACCGTTTGGCCGTTGGACGGGTTCCTCTTTCCTTTTGGGAGAGCAGAATTAGCGTCCAGTTAGACTGGAACCTCAGTCCATCAATGTCCTTTCCATCAATGACCAGAAGAGCTAAAGAGACGTCTACATCTCCTATTCTTAATCTCCCGGCAGACAGTTTGGGGCCTCAGGGCTCATACTTCGTAGGTGTGTCCTTCCTTCCTTCCTTCCTGTTATGCGTACAAGTATATCACTCAAGTACCTGGATTGGTGTGGTCAACCTTTCTTACTAGTTGCCGCGAAGGAGTTGTAACATTTGATCCTTGAGAAATGGCAATGGCGATTGGGGGCGAGAACGATGTGATGGGATGTTCCTCCCATGTATCGGATACATGATAGGTACAGCTTTCCTCGTTGGATGATCTACATTCTGCAGGCACATCCCTCTATCCATGCTGGCTGGAGTCGGTGGTGTTTTCTCATTCAAAACAGGAAATGGTTACCTGCAAGTATCCTGTACCCCAAGTACCGACACGGAACTAGAATACCCCGACGTTTACCTCCCTGTGACCGAGAGAGTGGACGGTGCCAAGAAACGGAAGAAAGTCCTCATCATACCGAGTAGATCACTGAATCGCTCTCGCCCTCTTTCATGACGGCTCAACGTTGCAACCTGATATTTGTTGTATTCGAACCCACGAAGTTTCCCTGCCAGAGCAGGCACAAAATCTTTTGCCCTGTTCTAATAGGTTATAATAGTACCTGTGTATGCTAGTTGTTGTTGCCGTTGCCAACCCTCAAGCATAGCTTCATGCCAATCAGGTATGGTTCCCGTCACAGACTTGGATTGATGTCTCTCAGGGACGGATGACACCAAGAAAATACTTATATATATATATATAAAAAGAGAGAGAGAGAGAGAGGGAAGGTTGGAACTTGGCCCTGTGGTTGAGGAACACTGACCCCATCAATTTGACTGGTCTCAGGCACGCCAGACCTCTGAACTGAAATTTCACGTGACGTCGGCGTAGAATCCTTTGTCTGTACGAAGGATGAAGTGTACAAAACGAAGCACACACTTTCGCCGCCCCCTGTCCAAATTGCAGCAGAGTCCCACTTTGATAATTTCATATTATTCATTTGCTTGCCAAGTTCAGTGAACGCTTGGTGTTTCATGTTTCATCCCCTGCAGTGTCGCGGGGAAACTTTTTTTCGCATATACTTCGTGCTTGATGCGACACACGTCGTCGCGCTTTCTATTCTCCAGCGATGTCATCTTACGACACTGTCACCAAGCGCAGCTTCCCTCTGCACAAGAGTTCGCCCTAGATTGATCTCGTCACAGCTCATGTGAGAGATTGAGAAAGAAGAGGGCCTTTCCCAAGCAACAGGCGACCTCGCTCGTCACTTGAGTACATGTACTTCTCGTGGACATTGGAGGGAGACTTATGTGCGGGTCCACTCTGGGGCTTGATTGACATCACAACCCCTATTCTCTCGCATCCAAACCGAGGGTCCATTCTAATAAAGAGTGAGAGAAATAATAAGAGAATTTCGAGAACTTCTTTTCTGCAGGTACTTCACAACTGATCGCAGATTCAACTGACTTCATCCAGTACTACTGAGGTACAAGGACCAAATAATAGAGAAGAAGGGACCAATCTGAGAAGGGAGGGAAAAGAAGAAAAAAATGTCTACGTCATTGAACCCTGGGGAACATTTAATAATAACTGATATCTGCCGAGCTATCTTCGACGTGATTTAAGGATTCCATATTGACCCCTGAAATCCGAGCCTCAATTTCTTGCTCTCGAAGGCAACAAAGTCAAGGAATTTCACGACAAACTTAACCACAGCCGAATGACATGATGGTCTTTCACTCAAGTAGTTGGTGTGGCTCGATGTTGCCACGAAACCGCCCGCATCTTCACAGGCGAGCGATTCTCGTCTTGATCAAGAGTGGCCATACTGTCGATGGGAGGAGAAGCCCCAACGACTCGAAACTAACGCCAGAATGTACCCGTCACCAAAACCCAGTGTGTCTCTCAATGCACGTCGCGTTCCACTGATGTAGATAATTACTGATGCCCCCAGTAATTGGATGTGAACCTGTGCGAACTCTTGCAGGTCTAGAAGAGTTGTGTGGGTTTTGCCTTGATCGGTGTGAGATCTGGGCTCTTCTGTCTGTGTGCGTGGCCACATGAAAGTGTTGAAGAGAGCCGGCAGCCGGCGGATTATCGGTTGTGATCAATTGATGACAATTGAATGCGATCAAGATTCCTAAATTTCCGGGCCTGATGTACAAGGAACGCTTTAGTGGCACTAGTTCAGCATATGGAGAAAGAGTACCCGAGACTTAGCCGCACTTTTTTTCGTCAGCTCCAGTCTTGTCCCACCGCCTGACCTCCATCTGCCCCCTCCAGCCGTGGACAATCAATATTGGCTACGGACCTCCAAGTCCAGTGCTCTCAGTGCGCGTCATCTTCCCTATCCTCGAACCTCGAATCCCGATTACACGCCTAATCCTGAACCACCTAATATCCAAACACTCCTCCCTGCCAATTGATCAACGATGGCGACTCGCGCTCTGGTGTAATGGTCTCTGGAGCTTCGGCAACGATTGCTGCCAGTTTCGCAAACCAGAGTGCCCAGCTCAGCCTGCACCCGTCGATACAGTATTGGTTTTCGCATCCGCATGACGTCCATCCAAACGCTCAGAACCCCCAAGTCGTGTCGCGATTGTCGCTGCGCGCCTTGAACTAGTTACCTCCATCAATCCTCCCAGCATACTTTTTGATCTGGCGCCAACGCCGACACCCACACCGCCTGGAATCCACTCCTACCCTCAGCGTCGCCTATCATGCCCTCTCGGACGCAAACAGATGTCCTTCTCCCAATGGACCGCGGCCCCTTTGGCACCCAGCCCGCAGTGGCTACAATTTCCCATAGTCGAGGCTACAGAGCCTTTCCCCAGCACGACCAAGATGCCGAGCGACGCCCATCCACCGCCCCGGGAAACCGGAATGGCATACCCCGACCAGCTCATCCTCCTAGCCGCGCCGAGTCGATAATGTCCGTCCAGTCGAGTCCCAAGACCCAGACGGCGAAACCACACCTCTTGAGATCGAAGAGCGAACATGTCCTTCGAAATGACGACCCTGATCTAGACGATACCGACGAGGAGGTCTACAACTGGGGCGCGAGGCATGGATTCGAGGACCACTACCAGTCCGAAGACATCATCTCACAACTAGCGAGCGTATGTAGCGATCCTTAGCCCGCTTCTCTACTCTCTAGGCCCTATCTTGCTAACCACCTTCGTTTCTTGACATGCAGAATTGGTACATGTATTTCACCGACAAACGGCACGAGACCACCGGCAAACCAAAGTCGCCGCCCTACGAGCTACAGGACTGGAGGATGCGGGACAGGCTAAAAACTGTTTCGGCAGCGCTGGCTGTCTGTCTCAACATTGGAGTCGAGCCTCCCGACCAGTTGAAAACCAACCCAGGCGCCAAGCTCGAGGCATGGACCGATCCGACTATTCCCCCGGGTCAGAAAGCCCTCGAGAATATCGGAAAATCCCTGCAAGCTCAGTACGAAACCCTCGCCATAAGGACTCGTTATAAGCAGTACCTTGACCCTTCGGTGGAGGAGACGAAGAAGTTTTGCATTTCCTTGAGGAAAAACGCCAAAGACGAGCGCGTTCTCTTCCACTACAACGGACACGGCGTCCCCAAACCCACAGCGTCGGGCGAGATATGGGTCTTCAACAAGACTTATACTCAGTATATTCCAGTTTCCCTCTACGACCTCCAGCATTGGCTCCAAGCCCCCACCATGTTTATCTGGGACTGCTCAGAGGCGGGAAACATTTTGAAGAACTACCATCGCTTTGTGGAGAAACACGAGCAAGAGGAGGACGAGGCGGCAGCTCGCGATCCTAATCACTACCGTATCAGTTACCGACCCTACATTCACCTAGCCGCGTGCGCGGTCAAAGAGAACCTCCCCACGAACCCGCGCCTTCCAGCAGACCTTTTCACTGCCTGCCTGACCACTCCTATAGAAATGGCCCTCTGGTTCTTCGTTCTCCAGAACCCTCTGAAGACATCCATCACGCCTGAGAGAGCCAAGAAACTCCCCGGGCGCTTACAAGAGCGAAGGACGCCGCTCGGGGAGCTGAACTGGATTTTCACCGCTATTACCGATACAATTGCGTGGACGACCCTCCCCCGCCCCCTCTTCCGCAAGTTCTTCCGACAGGACTTGATGGTAGCCGCTCTGTTCCGAAACTTCCTCCTCGCCCAACGCATCATGTCGGTGTACGGATGCCACCCTCAGTCGTATCCTGAGCTACCAGACACGCGGCAGCATCCGCTTTGGCAGAGCTGGGATTTGGCTGTCGATATGGCCCTCGCCCAGCTACCCATGCTCGAGAAGAAGGAGGCTGAGGGAATAGAATACGAGTACCAGAACTCGACATTCTTTACGGAGCAGCTCACTGCTTTCGACGTCTACCTTACGCGGGGTGACGCCATGGCCCAGCGCCCTCCGGAACAGCTGCCTGTCGTACTTCAGGTACTCCTCAGCCAGCATCATCGAGTCCGAGCGTTGATATTACTTGGTCGATTCCTAGATCTTGGTCCTTGGGCTGTCGAGCTAGCACTGAGCATAGGCATCTTCCCCTACGTTCTCAAGCTTCTCCAGTCGACCGCCACTGAGCTTAAGCCGATCATGGTGTTCATCTGGACCAGAATTCTAGCTGTTGACATTACCTGCCAGCAGGATCTCATCAAGGACAGCGGATATAACTACTTCGCTCAGATCCTTAGGCCATCCGAGCTCCTCCCTGTGGTTGACGGCGACGAGCACAAGGCCATGTGTGCCTTTATCCTTACCATGGTCTGCAAGTCTCACGTTGCCGGCCAGCGAAATTGCAACGACGCCAACATCATGTCGCATTGCCTAGTCCATTTGCAGAATGATGCTAATTTCCTCCTCCGGCAATGGGCTTGTCTCTGTATCAGTCAGCTGTGGCAAGATTTCCCCGAGGCGAAGTGGAAGGGCATTCGCGAAAATGCTCACGGGAAGCTGTCCCTCCTGACCAAGGACCCCTGTTGCGAGGTCCGCGCAGCGATGCTGCATGCCATGACGACGTTCCTCGGAATTCCCGATATTACAGATGAAGTCGCAAAGACGGAAGAATCTCTCGCCTGGACGATACTCGACATGGCTAATGATGGAAGCCCAATGGTGCGCAAGGAGCTCGTCGTCTTTTTGTCCCATTTCGTCCTCCGCTACGAGAATAAGTTTATCGTCGCAGCCTTCGAGCACCTCTTGGAAGAGAAGGAGTATCTCCAGTATCCGCCGCGTGAGGACGGCTCCGAGCAGAAGCTTGGGCTCCACTATGCTCGTCCCGACAACCGCGAAGTTGACGGAACCATCAAGCCCACGGTGCACGGACTTGCGCACAATACAATCTTTGCCGCTTGCTGGAAGCATGTCCTGGTCATGAGTGTCGATCCGAACCCAGAGGTCCAGCAAGCCGCTACCATCATCGTGGACTACGTGCATAACGCCCTTTTGGCATCCACGGTCGGTGCCCAGGCGCGAAGTCTTATGGATGAAATCAAGCGGAAGGCTATGCGAGCGGCAGCCAAGGCTCATTCCAAGAGTCACCAACGGTCGAGCCTGATGGGTACTTCCGGCGGCATGGGCACATCCCCACTCCCGTCCCCGGGTCTCCTCCGCAGGACGGCGAGCTTTTTGTTCCCGTTTCCCCTGTTCGGAGGCGAGGACAAGTCGAGCCAGTCCAGTCCAACGCCATCACCGACAGTCCCAAGGGCTCCATCCATCAAGCTGGGGATCACGGCCGGGAACATAACGGCGCCGCCGGAGCAGAGCGACGAGGCGAGCGTGCCGGCCAACTACCACGCTGCTAAGGAGCCCGTCTCGGGCGGGTTCGAGGAGCGGGACCTTTCCACTCCCCCGACTCTTCCCCTCAAGAGCACTTTCCTAGACTGGTCGATCGAGTATTTCCGAGAACCGCAGATGAAGCCGACAGAGTCCGATGAACCTGGCAGTACCGAGTACAACGAACGACTCTGGCGGCGATCGCGGAACGAAACGATTCTCCGAGAGACGCAACCCCAGAAACAGTACGCCGGCAGTCACAAGTGGAACAATTCCCTCGTCATGCTCAACAACAGTGTCCAGCCAGCAAAGATGACGTTCCACCAATACGAAGACCATCTCGCCGTTGCCGATGACGGCAACACGGTCGCCATCTGGGACTGGAAGAAACAAGGCCGGTTGGCGAGGTTTTCCAACGGCAATCCCGAGGGATCTAGGATCAGCGACATGAAGTTCATTAACGAGGACGATCAAGGATTCCTGATGACTGGTTCTTCGGATGGCGTAATACGTGTATACAGGAATTACGACAACGAAAAGCAGATAGAGCTGGCTTCGGCTTGGAGGGCACTTACCCACATGGTGCCGAGCACGGTCAACTCTGGAATGGTGTTCGATTGGCAGCAAGTCTCCGGGCGCGTGCTGGTGGCCGGAGACGTCCGGGTCATCCGGGTGTGGTACGCCGCTCACGAGACCTGCGTCAAGGACATTCCCGCGCGGTCGGGATCCTGCGTGACGGCGCTCACCTCGGATCAAATGACGGGCAACTTCTTCGTCGCCGGATTCGGCGACGGCGCCGTCCGAGTGTTTGATCTGCGGAACCGTCCCCAGGAGTCGATGGTGAGGAAGTGGAAAGATGACAAGGATAGGCAGTGGATCAAGGCCGTCCATATGCAGAGGGGTGGTCAAAGAGAGCTCCTCAGTGCGAGTCGGAATGGCAAGGTCAAGCTCTGGGACATTCGGATGGATAAGCCCCTCCATGTTTACCAGGTTACAAAGGATACCCTGATGACAGCGAGTGTTCATGAACACTTACCAGTCTTTGCAGTGTAAGTGCCTTTATATCTTGCTCTCTTTTTTTTTTCCCCTTTTTTGTGATCTTCTTTATCTAACACTTAGCAGGGGAACATCTGCATACACAGCCAAGGTGTTCAACTTTGATGGCCAGGAACTGTCACGAATCGAGCCGTACTCAAGCTTCCTGCAACAGAATCGCGGAGGCCCGATTACAGCTACCGCATTCCATCCCCACAGGGCCATACTCGGGTGTGCAGGCCGAGGAGACAGCCATATCAACCTGTTCAGTTGTGAGAAGCGAGACTCTACAGCCTCTCATGCTGAGAAGGGGTTGCGCTACTAATTTTATGGGAGGTAATCAATTCATCATAGCCCTAGATCTTCTGGAGGGCTTTATACCAGGGGTTGGGCGTGGTGGTTTGTCCTGAGAAGTCTCAGCATTCTTGTTTTCTTTCTTGTCTGTGTTCTGTCCAACATTTTTAGTCCTTTTGCTTTCTTAGGTCGCATAGCATTGGGGGGAAGTTGGTCTTGTTCTTACTGGCCCTTTCATGCTTCCAAACTGTCTTCTCTTGTTTTTTCTTCTTTTTTTTTTAATTTCTTTTCTTACCTTGTTTTTTCCCCTCTGTTTGTGACACTCTATTTCTGGTCCTGCTGGCGTCTTGGAATTTGCTACAATCATCCATGTATCATGCAGAGCGATACTTCATAATACATGGGAAGGGAACAACATGAGGAGGGCGGACTACAGCGATTTTGAGTGTAAACTTGCAGCATATTCATAGGTGGCATACTAGACGGCTCCTAATGATTAAGACTTTTGCTAGACAAAATAGTTCTCTTCTCAGTCTGGATGGGATATGTTGAAGCTAGTGCAAAAACCTCAATTGGGGAATCGGGTTCCATCAACCCTCACAACTTGGTAGCGCTTGGCCCTCTTCCACTCTCAGGACGTGGTATTCTCCGCACTATCCACTCTTCTCCGGACAACCCCTAGATTCTTTCTCCAAATCGGCTTGACTCTTCTCCTTGATATCAGCAGCAGAACCTTCATCGGGAGCCATCTCTTCGGCCTTCTTCTTCTCTGCAGCCGCAACACCACCACGCGCCTCCTCCAACCACGCCTCCCACCTCTCCCTCACCCCCTCAGAAAACGCCCTCCCCCCACTCCTAAGTTGTTCGTGCACCTCCAGCGCCGTATTCCCCGTCGCCCGAATCTCCACCTTCTTCCCCGGCCTAGCATCGACGACACGCGCCAAATTCCGAAGAAGGGCAACGAGCTGCGCCAACTCCCTCGCGTGCCCGGCCTCCCACTTTTTGATCTCCGCGCGAACGTCCTTGACCTGGACGTCGGTGAAGAGGCCCTGTTCGTGGAAGGCGAGGACGAAGTTTGGGGTTTGGGAGCGCCAGAGACGGGGGAGCTGCTCGGAGAGGATATCGTTGTTTTTGCGGGCGATGGAGCGCGTTTTGATGTCGATGAGGGTGGATTGAGGGACGCCGGAGCCGCGGTAATGGTGCAAGGCGATTTCCGTGCTTGAGGAGGCGGGAGTGGGTTGGGAGATGTTGGTACGGGCGATCCCCTTGGTGAGTTCGTCCACGTCAGGAGGTTGTTTCTGCTCCGGGGATCGAGATCCCGTCGCGCTATCGGAGGGCGATTTGTTTGGAGAACCTAGATAGCCGTCTATCTCTGCCCTCTGGATAATGTTCAACCCGCCAAACTTGTACCTGGCAAGTCTCTGATGGGAGACGGACCCTTTCAAACCGGTCTCCCAGATAGTATTCGCCTCGGGGAAGGTGTGTCCATGCCCCTTCACATCCGGGATCAACTCCCTCGGCGACCTCTCACGACGAAGAAGATGCATAGCGCCCCCGATGATCTCCACATGCATACGGAACGGGCGCGGTTCCGTCTCGTTGCAAAACGAAAGGAGATACCCGAAGGTACTGGAGCAGCACACGACATCAAAGTCCATTTTGGGGGGCTCCGGCTGCATCGTTAGGATCGAAAGCACCGCCGCCTGGAATGGGTGGTTGGGGAAATGGTAGCCGTTGCGGTCCCGCGGGAAAATCCCCGAATCCTGTGGGAGTCGGCGCTGTTCCTTCAGGGGTGTCCATAGAGGTGGCTTCCCTGGTAGCCGCCGAGAAGCAAGTGTTAGTTGGGCTCAAATTGCTATGATCTTGTCGAAAACTGTGTGTGTGTGTTTGTGGTGTGAACTCTCACCTGGGACAACAATGGTTGGCTTCGTGACTCCCCCCCAATTATATGAAGCAAGATACTTCCAATCGCTGATGTGAGCCGTCGAGACGAACTCTTCATATCCTCTGACAAGTTCATCTTTCTGGATCTTGGAGATGAGCTTGCCGAGAGGAAGCTCGGGCAGAGAGCTCTCACGCCGCCACACAGGGGGGGCCCTTCGTTGCCAGCGAGGAGAATGAGAATAGGATGCCATATTGTCGCAGTCAGGAGTTTTGGTGCTTGGAAACGCATCTATCGATTCGAGGTTCGAAGAGGGCGAGCGACATTTAAATAGCATAGCGAGCCGGGAGTAGGAAGGGAATGGGATGCCAACGCTTTCTTGAGGGTAACACAAGGCCACTGTGCCTCCTTTGAAGGGCCTCATGCATATCAGCTGGCACCAATCGTTCGTGGAGGCTGAGAGTCTGGGATGCTGGGCAGCTGGACCTCTCAGACATTATTGGATTGAGTCTGGATGCCCGCATTTTTATGGACGTGGCTCATGCAGGAGGCCAACCATTTCTGCCAATCTTGCCAAACGGAGTTGTGAGTCCTCTTTCGTAGGCAGCCAACGCGCCAGAAGGACGCGATGCCTTCTCGACAGTCGATAGTATCATTGCCTATTGCGTCAAGATGGGCTCACCCATCGGGGCCGCTCTCCCTTTACTAGCGTACAGTAATATCGCCCTATTCTTTCCTTTCTTTTTTCTTTCTTCTTTTATATAGTACCGATTTGATCCTGTGTCATGGTGCACGACACTCGAGCTCACTATCCTCCGCCCCCATTGGCAATAGCAATAACATTGAAGTCTCTCCAACCGGACACAAGTTCTAGATCAGACGAGAAGCGGATGCCTACTGGGAGACTTCAATACCTTGTCCTACCTAATTGTTTGCCCAGGCCGTCGGGACTAGTTGTCGTAGTTGTCGTGCCAATGATAGTCTAGGCAGTACCTCTGTACAATTGTAGTCTTGAGGAAAACGCTATCAATTACTTCGTATATCCCGAACAAACAGCAGCCAGCTTGCACTGGCAGATCGATATCGGACAACTAGACGACCTAATCTGGCCAAGGAAGATATCCCTGAGCCCCGAGAACCAGGTATCCAAGGAAGGTAAATATCGCTGGCCGTTCCGCGGCCAAAGCGGCTTCTGCGCAGGCCGAATCATCGGATTCGGATACTCGCAGGACAAGATATATTCCCAGTCTCTCCAGTGAAGGCGCCGATTCACGCTACCCCGGAGACCCTTTTCGACCTTACCCTGGCGTTAGGTGTAAAAACTATTCCCAGGCGCCAAGAATCATCCCGCCGATGGTCCTCGCACCCACACCTATCCCGTACTTCGTATCAGCACGATCTATATACCGTGCCCGTCCGGGACCAACCTCCACTAGCACTTCAAGACCCAAACCAAACCCCAAAATCCTGCTGCCAAGAGACCAAACACCAACTCCACCGCCCTGCCAAGCCCCGGCCCGGATCCGAACGCCACAGCCGAAATGGCATGGAGGATTTCTTTTGATCTTCCTTGACAAAACAGGCTGAAGTGTAAACTACCTCCGTTCCTTCGTCCAATCGCACGCTGCAAACGGTGAATGGATACTATACCCCCTCCCCCACGAGCTTATCGAAGAACTCGGAAAAAGAAACCTTGCGTGAGATACGAAGTAGGGAGAGCGTATTCAACCAAGGGTCCTTTTGTCGATTATGATGTGATTGTCAAGGTAAGCGGAGCAATCATCTCCCGACCGGATCGTCTCTCAATAATGCAACAGCCTCTCCCTAATATCCATCGCCCATGGTTATCACAGTCACACAAACACAAGTTGCATCAAAAAATCTTCTGAATCCAATGAATTGAGAGGTATCGTATAAACAAGACGTAAAATCGCATCACAAAATGGGCATGTCCTAAGTTGCCAGCGAATCCCAAAGAACAATCATAGCCCACGCCTCCCACACGTTAAACAAACATTGATATATATATATATATGCTCAACAATAATCAACAACGATGCAGTTTTCTTTTGCATGCACACAAACCCGCCACAACTTCGCTTAAGCCTTAGTGGCCACCTTCTCGTTCGCCGCATCGTCAGCCTCGGCACCAATAGCGTTGGGGGCGTTCTTGCCCAGGTATTTGGACTTCTTGAGCGAGTTGAGGTGATCCTCCCTCTCATCGTAGTGGTGGAAGCAGAACCAGAATGCGGTACCGCCGACAAAGGCAATGACGGCAATGACACCGTAGTTCCAGATGAGGAGGGGGTCATCGGAAAGGGGAGTGAAGGCCTGACCGACAGCGGCGGCGAAGGCGCTGGTGAAGAGGTTGACGGACATGACGAGGGACTTCATGTTCTCGGGGGCCTTCGAGAAGGCGTACTCGTAGCTGGTGACGTTGGTGAAGAGCTCGGAGATACCGATGAGGATGTAAGGGAGACACTGGGCCCACACATTGATAGGCGCGGGGTCGCATCCTTCGCTGTTGGCGTGATCGCCGCAGGGAGACTTCTGGTAAATGTAGTACTGCATGACGCAGGCAGCAACCATAGAGAAGGCTCCGAAGAAGAAACCGATAGTCATGCGCTTGATGGGGGTAAGGTGGATACCAATCTTGCGGAGACCGGGGTAGACCAAGCGATCGAGGATGGGGACCATGATGACAATGGAGATGGGGTTAAGGTTCTGGATAATATCGTTGGGCACGCCGTGGAGCTCCATGGTGGCGGCCTGAGAGGTAAGGTTACCGGTCATTTGGTTGTAGGCGAGATGGAAAATGGGGAGGAAGATGAAGACCTTGCAGGCAAGGAGACCACGTCGAACTTCGTCGACCCAAGCGTCATCGTAAGTCATCCACGAAGGGCGTTCCTCAGGAGGGACCTGGGAGGGGCGGGCGGCATTCCAGTTCAACTTCTTGAACCAACCAGACTTCTTGATGACGTAGACGAACATGCGCAGGAACTTGGACAGGACGGATCCAGTAGGGGGAGTGAGCCTGTACTTCTTCTTCTGCGACCAAAGCACAACGGGGGCGATGAGGAAGAGGATTGTGGGGAGTAGGAAAGCAAGCCAGAACCCGACGTACTTCTCGACCCACACCATGGCAATCTGACCGATAGTAGAACCGACATTGATGGCGAAGTAGAAGTAGAGGAAGATACGGGAGTTGGTAACGGCAGGATCAACAATGACACGCTCGCCCTTGCGGACCTCGACGCGGAGCCGGGTATCGGTGTTCTGCTCAGCAAGCATGGGTGAGATGTTGGCCTTGAAGAAGCCAGTACCAACGCAAAGGGTGAGGAGACCGATGATGAAGGCGCCGAAGGCCGAGTGAGGCTTCGTGATGACACTGGGAGCGGACGCCGCAGTCAAGATGACGTGGGCAACCGTGGAAACGGCAATGGCGATGTGAATGGTGACGTACCGACCAAGCTTGGCATCGGCGATCCAGGCACTATTTTTCGGGGTTCGTGTTAATCGAGGTATATATTGCGCTGAAGGCCTGTTTTCAACACTTACCCAACAAGAGGCATGAGATAGGCAAAGAACTGGTTGAAGAGCACGATACCCTGGGAAGCCTTCTGCCCCATTCCCAGCGCACCGGGAATCCTAGCCGTCGTACCATGGCTGGCGCCAGTTGTGGAGCCCTCGGGGAGCGGCCTCTGCACGAAGTTGGTGTAGAGGACGGACGATCCGTAGTACGAGAAACGCTCGCAAAGCTCAGCAAAGGCAATGGTGAAGACAGACCAGTTCATGTCACCCGACACACGGCGGAGCGTGCGGAGCTCCTCCTCGGTAGGCTTGTCATCGTAGTCCTCCTCCGACGAGGAGACGTAGCCCGGCGGGTGATGGGTCTTGGAGACATCGATGGAGCCGCGTCCGGCGAGCAACTCCTTCTCTGTTCCTTGAATTGTGGCCGAAGGCACGTGGGCCTTGGCAATTTCTGCCGTCTCCTGGCTGAGTCCGGTACTCATGGCGACTGGCGGTTTGGCGTTGATAGTCAACTCCCTTTTGTGCACACTCTCTGTCTATTGGGCTCTCGGAACACGAAAGAGATGAAGTGTGTGGCTGACTGTGCACTTGTCTTCTTCTTCCACTTGCTTGAGCAGCAGAGACACCTGGGCAAGACAAGAAACTCGGGGGGGAGTGGAGGAGGGGGGAGGGGGAATTAATATATGGAGCACGAGGGGAACAAAGATCTTCCCAGTCTCCTGGTCCTGTGGGGTATATGGAGTAGGGTGGAGGACGCAAAGTAGTACTGATCCCTGGGGTGTGTGTGTGAGGAGAAGAAGAAGAAGAATGGGATCAAGTCAAACTATATAACCGGCCAATGGAGCTAAAGCGGGAAGTACGACATGACATGCAATGACAGTATGGGGTTCTGGTAATACTGGTAATACGATATCGCGTGCAACCTTGCCGACAATGTTGATAAGAGGGCTAGGCACAAGAGAGAACAAGACGATTGCGTGAAGTACCATGCGGGCTCCTGCACTTTCGGGATCGGTACATTATCCTGATTCGTGTTGTGTTGGGGAACCGAGGAGGCCCTCCTCGCGGGGGTTCGGACTAGCACACCAAGTACCCAACTACACCACTAGTGCAGACGGAGCCGGCGACCACCGCTAGTGGATGGTGATGGCACGGCGGAGCCGGGGCAGGAAGGAGGGTTTGGCGCTAAATTGCCACGACCGCGATTCTAATTAGGAGCTTGTTGAGGCCTAAAGTCTTATCCCACGGCCACGGAACTGCTCATGCCACATCCCATGACCATAATAAAACATGTGTAATGGCGTCGACTAAAGCACGAACGAAGAGGGGGTATCGGACGCCAATGCCCAGAAGAGCAACCGTGAGGGCGAACATGGCCCGATGGAGGGGATGGAGCAGAACTGGGGAAGAAGGGTCTCGTCTGTGTGGAGAGGCCTGTTTGGATGGCGGGAAACTTTCCCACGGCGACCAAGGGTTGATTTCCTCAGAGTAACAAGGGGACGCTAGAAGGTCTATGCTATTTCCAAAAGGTCCCAAGGATGTGGACCAAACTCCCAGATTCGGTGGTGGGTGTGTGTCCTCAAGCACTCCATTTTTAGATATTTGCAATGCAATTTGTACAAGTCGTACAAGTAGCAATGTCGGATGGAATCGTCGTATCGACGTGCGCATGCAATTCGCAGCAGCATATGCGGCAGCTGGTAATACGACCGCGTCCAAGGCCGTGAGGACGCACTGGCGACAAGTCACAAAACAGAACCAGGTAGGAGGAAGTGAAGAAGAATGCGGGCTCATCCCCCATTGCTCTGACAGCTCCAGCATCCGGCGGCTAGAGCTCTGCGCCGTACACATGCACACTTTGCTTGTTACGATAACGAATGCTGTAGGCTGTCTGCCCCCGGAGTCAACTTGCCTAAATTGGAAGGCAGCTTGATCGTCCCCGCGAGCATGGGTCAGCTATAGCGCCCCCATCGTCTGCCCGGAAACGGCAAAACACCAGATGGTCGGCGAGTGTTTCGATTGGGGGAGGGGTGGTTTCTTGATATCGTGATGTCAAGAAATCTGGGGATAGCACGAAGTAAGGGTCTGTCAAATAAGCTTGGCAGACGTGCTAGGAATGTCTTGCCCCATCACGCACACTTCTCTGAAGCGATGGATAGCGGAACCTTGCCGGAGCAGAACTGTCGATCAGAAGATGCGAGGACAGAAACATTTCCGTTCTCGCGTGTCTCAAGCAAAGCGTGGGTGAGAGAGTAAGAGTAAGAGTAAGAGTAGTGCCGAGGAATTCTCCAGATCAAACCACATTTTGCCCTTATCGATTGTACCTTGTACCTCAATTCTGCAGCATTGAGCTGATGTACATAGAACCCTTACATCATCCATACAAAATACAGTGGCATGCGAGGATGTTAATTGTGTGCAGTGTACCGAGTACCCACGCCCTCATTATCGGCACTGAGTACCTGTAATACAATGTAAATTGCATTGGGGGCACCTCATTTGTGAGGTAGTCGCATCATCAATACTTCGTACTTCCCGTTGCGCCTGCCTCCTGCCATTCGGAAAGCAGTTTACGGAGTACGCATTGTCTCATTATGAGAGCCAACGTCGTGCTCTACCCTGGGTGCTGGGTGCCACTTCCCATCGAAGATAGCGACTGGGGCGCGCTTTCCTTCAAGAGTGCCATGTCCATGTAATTGCATGTAATTACTTCGTACTGCCGGGGCCAACTTCCTCCCGCACGCACTCTCGACTGCTTCATTGTGTACGAGGAAGTGACGGCTGACCCTGGACGGCCAAAACCCACATGCCGCCACCTTCCTTTAATCGGGAACCTGACTCTTGTGATTGGCCCACTACTTCGGGCAGAAGCCAGCAGCGGACGTCCAACCTGCCGATCCCGAAAGCTGGGGATTTTTGTTAGCCCCCCACCAAGTGTCACCTCGCTGATACCACCACACTCAAACTTGCCACGCTAGTCCCGGTACTGTCGCCGCCTTTGGTTACATTTTCCTGTCCTGGACTGAGAAAGGAAGACCAGTGGCTAACAAACGCTGGGTGCTTTGCGGCTTCCTCATCGCATTGTCAAGCTATATCCGTTCTGATAGCAGGAGAGGGAAAAGCAAAAACGACTGAGGTAGGTCGGATGCAACGCTCCAATCCTCACGCAGACTGATCCCACCTACCTTTTTTCGCCATGACAACAGGCACTGCTCTCGTAATCCTGACTGTTCATCATACACGGTTGCACCATCGGCATCGGACAGTTTTGGAACAAACCGTTTCTCTTGCGGGTGTTTTTCGTTACCCCTTTTGGGAAGGCTTGGCGGTCGTGGGATAGTGTGGTGTAAAAGGTAATAGCGTCGAGTGAAAACGGAAAGAGGGAGGATAGGCCAAAATGCAAGCTTAATTCTGTCGGGATTCTCTTGACCTTCCCGTTTCCGCGATCCCTCTCTTGATATCAAAAGTCAATTGCCCTAGTGTTGTGTAGTCGAGACCTCGAGGCTAATCGCTGTCACGGTTGTAAGGGAAAATAGCGCCCCCTCGGCAACCGCGGCATCAAGATGTGACGGGCTCTCTATAATCTCAGGAATTTTCCCAAGGTCTAGTTAAGATAGATCCATCCTGCCGAGAGACATTGCCGATATATGGTCCACGGGAGTGTTCCTGTAAATTTTTTTTTTTTCCATCTTGGAGCCAAGGGTGGAATCGGCTGAAGCCATCATGAAAGGCCCCACCAGTTTACACTAGACAAATGTGGTGGCTTTGGATCTTTTGGCAACATCTTAGTACGTACCTGTCTGGCGCGGAATTACACTATCTCTCTATCCTAGAAATTTCGGTTCCGGGAAGCCAAACACAGGATCTAGAAGGATTGGGTGCCCACATCAAGTGGGAGAAGAATCGACAAATATGTGTGCCATACACGTGCTACGTGGGGAGTGGGGAGTGGGTGGGTGTACGCTATGCGTTGCCTTCAGCGCAGGAGATAGGATGAAGATTTGAATACGATATGATATCAATGGTTCTTTTTCACCGTGACCCACTACTAGCAAGATGAGGTTTCAAGGGCAGGTTGCAGTCGTATTGACCGGATAGGTGTCGGTGTGTTACGAAACCGTTTCCACGGAGGTTCTTGCCATCGACCCCAACTTGAATGCACATCCCAATCTTCAAACGATGGAGAGGATAGTTTTTCTTCGGAAGCCGGTATCATGGTTTCGGTAACGAGCTTGCATCGCGGCCTACGGACGGCTGTTCCCATATTATTTGCAGCCTTGTGATACTCGAGCCATTCCGTCTCGGAGGGTAGCATGGACAACCGCGACGTCATAGCTTCGAAGAAGGACCCTGATGCGAGCATAGCATGTGTCGCAGCATCGAGGAAGCTAGCTTCAAGGGTCAATTGCCTCTTGCACGACCAATGTCTTGGCAAGAGCAATATTGGAAACAAAAGAACCTTTGCTGCACTAATACAATATATGCGGGTTTGCAAGTGTAGTGGACGAGGTTAGGCGAAGCTAGCGCAGTGTGTGGTGTCGACTGCCAACGCGGACGTGAGAGCTCGACACCGAAAACAGCTCCATTGATCTGGTCGGCGATGGCTGGCATCGGTTCCGCACGGGATTAGGTCCGTCCAGTTGTCCTGGTTCAATTGGAGTGTTGGAGCTTTGGGGGGAATCTCGATGTTGAACCCCCGCTCTGCAAGATAAAACCCAAAAGTTCGTCCGTTTCGGGGGACTTTTGGGTATTCGAGGGGCTCCATAGGCCTCAGGATTGAGGGGCTCTTGGGTGGGAACAATGCCACAATGACGACTGAAATGGGCACTCAATCGTACCCCTGACAAACCGGACAAACCACGAGTCTTCTAGGCCTACTTTACTTTAAGGTCGGGTCCTAACTTGGCAGATGATGAGAAGAGTTTAGTTTTTGCTAATATTAGCAGAGAAACTAAGCAGAATCGATCAATTGGCCCGATCAATTTTGACGTATGCACAAGCTCCTAGCGCGCAAAGCAATAGCGTAAAACACCTGACAGCTTGAAAAAGATCCCGTCAAAAGTTCCAGCAATGGTCGGTACGTTTAATCAGACCATATATTCCAGGCCCAGCGCCGCTATTTTAGCCGTCCCTCAGTAAGCCAAGCAAGCCAAGCAAGCCAGCAAGTCAGCAAGCGACTGATCTGTTTCCAAGGCATCTCGCAATGGACAACCGATATGGATATGCGGCTTCCTTCTTCAGCGTGGGTGCAGACGCCACTGCTTTCATAAGTCCTCGTGTCCCTGACCTGCCTCCCTCTTCCGATCCTGGCGGATGTGCCACTGGTATCGTGCGGATATGTCCTGAAATGTTGTTAAGTATTAAGAGTTTCTAGCCAGCTGGCAAAGAGAGCCTGATCGCGCCACGGTTCAGGCCGTCGCGCTGCATCTGACAACGCCTCACACCTAATCCCAAGGAACCAAAATAGCGTGGCGGATAGTGTGCCTCAATCGTCCCGAAGCCCACTTCGGTCCATCTCCCTTTTGATCTCCTTTTTTTCTTCGGCGCAGATTTTTTATTACCCCCTATCTCCGAACAATCGTCTCTCGGCTGGGTGAGAGTGAGAACCTCGCCACCAAGATTGACCGAAGGCGCAAGCTAGACTAGAACATCAGCTAGGGGGATAAAGTTGCCTCCTTAGAGAATGCCGAGGCAGCTAGCAATAGAAGCGCCGAAACTCAATGACGCTATGTGTCAGAAGGAAAAAAAAAAAAAAAAGGAATTTTTTTGTCTCTGCATCACACTTGACATATTTGTGAGTGCTATGTGAGCATTGATATCCTCTTCGTCAAAGTGAGGTCGGAAATTGGGGCATTCTCCACAGCAGTTACAGAATAGGAAGGTAAGTGGAAGTGGTGCCCGATTCTTCCAGAGATGGAACTGGACATTATGTAATTTTCTAGAACTTTTGAAGACGCCACAATGATTGTCCAAGTCCGAGTCAGGGACAGAGGGTGCCTTTGATCACGTGTCGGGTGGACCAAGAAACGGCAGAAAGCAAAGATGAGCGCTCTCCGGCTCATAAGTTCCATAATTAGTTTACGGAGTACGAAGTACCTTTGTACGGCAAAGGGGATCCGGTCATCACCCGTGTAAACTTGAAAGGAAAGGAATCGATCCCGGTGCAAGCCTTTCAACTGGGTGGGATGTAGGCGCCCTTTATATCTTCCTGCGGCAACACATTGTTAGCCCCATGCATCCGTTCCATGTCTTATTACTCTCCATCCATGCCTCAATGCAGTGATGTTTGCGTCTCTTGGCTTGCACTCCACGGGTCTTGGCCAGCCCCATACGCCAGCCGGAACACCCTAATTTGGACCCGGAGCCCACCTTCTCCCGGCCGTATTCCGGAGCTCATTCTTCCGCGTCCTTCCCGCCATTGTCCAATCAGCCCAGAAAAATTCACCCTGCCCCCAGACATTGTTCCTGGGCACCGAGCATAGCACGCGCTCTTAACGCGATAATCAAGAGCCTCAAGTAGATGATGATGACTCTGTGAGCTCATTCATATCAGCTCTGAGATATAGACGCCGAGACCAGCTAATTTTCTCATTGATGTATTCTTTGAATTCCTCCTTGTCGCTGTCTGCAAGAACAATATGCCCGTCTTCATCCTCCCTTCTATAATACGGCTTGAAATCAAGAAGAATTTGGAGAGCCTAGCTAAGCCTTCTCTTATTGCTTGGCTTCATTTAAGCCGTTCTCCAAGTCTGTTCGTCCGTACCAAAATACCAGTTCCTACCACTCTGTTCTTACAATGTGATCTGGTTCCGACGGAAGAGAGATTGTTCTTTCCGTTGCAAATGATGTTTGAGTTGAATCCCATGAAGGGGAAAAGAAAATAATAAAAGCACAGAATAGTAGATAAATAGAAAGGCCATCCTGCCTCGTCGTTACTATAGCCCATCGAACACTCTTTTCATCTCGTGAAGTTCACACAAGTCAAGATCTCACGTCCTCATCTGGCTCCGCTCATTTTCATAATGTCTCTCAAGAACATCCTCATCGCCCTCGCGGCCTTGGGCACCTCCGCCCTCTCCAGCCCCACCAAGACCAAGAGGGCCGCCGCCTACGATGACAACCCCTTCGACGGCGTGGCCATGTACATGAACCCGTTCTACAGGGATGAGATCTACGAGCTTGCCATTCCCCAGATGTCCGGCTCCCTCGCCGAAAAAGCCAAGCTAGTCGCCGAGACACCCTCGTTCCAGTGGCTGTAAGTTACAAACTCGAATTTCCTCTGCGCCTGTAAACTCCTCCACCCGTGGCGGGATATCCTGCAGCGAAGGGCTTACACTAAGATCAATACGACATTAGCGACAAAATCGCCAAGATCGATCTCATGGGCTCCACCCTCGCCGAGATCCGCGAAGCTAACAACGCCGGAGCCGACCCGCCCTACGCCGGCCTCTTCGTCCTGTACAACTTCCCCGATCGAGATTGTTCCGCCAAGGCTTCTGACGGAGAGCTCCACCTCGACGAGGACGGTCTCGAGAGGTATCGTAACGAGTACATCGATCCTGTTGCGGAGCTCGTCAAGGAGTACGACGATGTTCGCATCATTTTCGTCTATGGTTCGACTGCCCCCTCCCTTCTCTTTTCGTGCTTACCAAAAACTAACATGCCAAAACAGAACCTGATGGGCTTGCCAACCTGGTCACGAACCTGGACGAAGTAGAGAAATGTGCAAACGCGGCCGACGCCTACCATCAGAGCACCGTCTATGCCCTCGAAACTCTAAACCATGACAACGTTGCTCTTTATCTCGACGCTGGCCACGCCGGCTGGCTAGGCTGGCCCGGTAACCTCAACACCACGGCCCAAGTCTTCGGCGCCGTGTTCAAGGAGGCCGGGAAGCCCGGTGCTGTTCGTGGTCTCGTAACCAACGTCTCCAACTTCAACGCCGTACGTGCACCTCTCCCCTAGTGCAAGGAGAAGGGGGCGATAAAAGAAGAAGAAGGAAACGGAGCAATTTTACTAACATAGAAATTGTACCAGTACAACGCCACCGAACCCCCCGCATACGCAACCGATAACCCCAACTCCGACGAAAGCAAATTCCACGAATCCCTCGTCCCCTACCTTGAAGAAAACGACTTCCCCACCCACTTCATCGTCGACACCGGCCGTTCCGGCGCCCAACCCGCCGGCCGCTCAAGTTGGTCGGCTTGGTGCAACGTGAAAGATACCGGCTTCGGCATCCGCCCCTCGGCGGACACCGGGAGCGAGTTGCTCGATGCTTTCGTCTGGGTCAAGCCCGGTGGCGAGTCTGATGGGACTTCGGATGAGGAGGCTGTGAGGTATGATGTCAATTGCTCCTCGAATTCGAGCTATGTTCCTGCTCCGGAGGCGGGGGAGTGGTTCCAGGAGTACTTTGAGATGCTTATTGAGAATGCCGATCCGCCTTTTAGGGTGGATTGTAAGAGCACGAAGGCTAAGAAGAGGTCGCTGTAAGCTGCGGTTTCAGCGCCGTGAGATGAGATTAGGAGAAGGATAGATACCTTCGGCAAGAGCTTGAAGGTGCTGTACATATACGCCGGCACGCACGTATTGTATCTTCTGTTTATTTTGACTTTAATTCCAACCATGTCTCATTTTTCACCTTTTCCATCGTCCTATGTGCTACCAACAAGCCTCAAAAAGTCCAAGCTCCAAAAACAGTACTCTGATCGTGTCAGTCCGTCCCCCATATATTCAAGTTTCAAGTTACAAGAAAGGACACCATCCAATATACATAGCCGCCAAATTCTTCGGATCAGTCGCCTGCTTAATCAACTCCTCCACCTGTCCCTCAACTCCAAGCGGGATGCTCTGATCCCGCATCAAACCCTTCACTTTCCTCTTGATGCTGTCTACCACGCCCTGCGGATAGAACTTGACGCCGCCGTCCGCTCTCCTGGCCGGCTTCTTCTCCTTCTGGAGATCTAGAGTCGGATCGTAGATGAAAGCTTCGAGGATGGTCATGAGCGTCTCCTCATGCTGCCGCAGGATCGAGAGCGTCAGCTCCGAACACTGCCTAAACGGCCCTTCGTAGCCGTAGATCCCCATGGCAGCCACCATGTTGTGCGTCAGGCGGAACGGCACGCGCTCGGGCTGCGCAAAAGTCGTCCCCTTGTCAAATAGACAGTTGAAATCGACGTGGAACACGCCTCCGTTCCCTTCCTCGAGTAGGACGTTCTCTCCGTGACGGTCGCCCAGGCCCAAAATCGTTCCGAGCATCGACATGACGGCGCAAGACCGCGTGTACCTGATGCGTGCCGAGAACCAAGCCGAAGGATCCGGGAATTGATTGACAAACCATAGGTGTAAGACAGGAGGGAACATGCCTAGAACCCCTTCGCTGAAGATGTGAATGTTCTTAGCAGAAGACGCCGCCTCGCGCATCATGTTTCGGATGACGCTGTAATCGGGAGAAATGTTACGCGCCGCGTACAGCGCGAGGAGCGCGTCACGAAGTGTCTTGAGGCCGTCAACCCACTCAATAATACCGCATTCTTCGTTGAGCGGCGTCACTGCGTACGTCCGCACGTACAGTTGCCGCTTGCTCGACTCCGCGTCGCGCTTGAGCGCTCTGTTGATCATGGAGTTGAATTCCATCAGGCGCTGATCGGTTCGCAGGTCGTCTTTTGGCTTTATGAGCAGCGGATAAAGATTGCCATCAGATCCGCGTGCTGTGAGGCGCCTTGGCTTGGCGAGAGAGCCAAGGACGAGCACCTCGTCTAGGAACGAGTCGATCGTCACGACGTCGCGCGAGAACGCCTCGTGCTTTTTCTGGTGATCTGTGACAGTAGGTAAAGTTGCTGTCAAACAAGCCTCGATAGGCACCACCAGCGGGCAGGGCGTACATCCGTGGTTGAAACACAAGTCTCTCACAATGCTAGCCTTTACCGTTCTATTGCTCTGGAAGTCGCCGTTATGGCACGCTAGGAGCAGTTGTTCGGCTAGCCTCTCGCCCTTTCGGATAATGTCCCTCACCGCGAATTTAGTACCGCCAACCTTGGTCGTGTTCGCCTTCAGCCGCCGTATGATTTCTTGACCTCGTGCCTGTCGCTCAGACTTTTGCTTCGTGGTCATCACACCAAACAGGCTCCAAAGAGCTTGGCGGGGATGCGCGTCGACGACCTTGACAATTATGTCGGCGAGCTTCGAAAACGCGTCCTTGTTCGGGTGCGCTATCCGAGCCACGATCTGGGGTAGGGCTGTATAAAAGAGGTAGGCAGGCAGTCTGGAGATCCACTTATCAAGGCTGACATGGAGCTTGTTGAGTTGTTCCGTGCGTCTTCGATAGAGTTCCCGGGAGACGGAATGCTTGCCTTCGGGAGCCTTATCAAGCTGTGCTGCGAGCTCTAGCCATAGAGTCAGGATCCTAGGTAAGGTCTGGTACAAATACTTTGTTCCAAAGTTGAGCGCACGGAAATAATTTTCAATCAACGCCCGAGCAAGTTCGCCTGTGAGATATACATCGCTTTGATCGTCCGGGTCGAGCGTCTTCTGCCACTCGAGCAGCTTCTTGTAGTGTTTACCGAGGTAATAGTGACCCTTTTCCCAGGCCATATGCGTCTTAGGGGGTTCTTGATACTTTTCTCTAATCGTGGCCGAGTGATGGGCTCCCGTGCTGTCTAGCCACTTCGCCAGAAGCAACTCTCCCCTCGCCTTGAGGAGTCTATGCGGGGAATCAGCAAACTTAGAAGATGGAATGCTAGCCAGTTCTTCTTGTGTCACTAGCTCATTATTCGCCATCACACCATCAAGAGTTTGGATGGCTTTGCGATGATGTCCGTCTTTCCAGAGCAGTTTCGCATTTTCGATTGCCGAAGAACGATCGCCTAGTCTCGAGGCATGGAGAACAGCATTATAGGATTGATGAGTGGAGTTGCTCTTTCTGGCAAGACGTGCGCTCGACATCCAGAGACTTGATATATCGAGGTCCGAATAGATTGGCCTAAAGGCAACGAAATGTTAAACCATGGGTCGGGCTTGGATTTTTTTTCTCGCTCTCTTTTTGTTTTCAAAGTGGGAAAGCCTCACCTCTGCAGCTCCATTGCTGTCCTCTGGATACTTAGAAGATATTGTTTATCTTCGACATAGGCACCCAAAACATCCAACCGGCGTTTAAGAATATTCAGCGTTGGCCGGTTGTCGACGTCTTCCTCACTGGGTTGTGCCGACAAAAGTAACTCGAGGTCCGTCAAAATATGGCACCTCAGCATGATATCATGGCAAGTTTGTAAAGAAGCCGTCTCCGTGATGCCCATCGAGGCGGCGATGCGTTCTCGGATGCTGTTGATAGCTGGGATCAAATTGGTCTTTCGACCAAGCTGGAAATCACGGAATACTTCGCCAATCGCTACATCGAAGTCCGCATACGCCGCGTCCGACGATTTGGCTAGATCCAGATATTTTGACAATGACTCCCACCGGTTGGTCGCCCAGGCTGCCTCGACAGCAAACGGCACAATGCTGGTCTGAGTACCTGGCTGCAAGTGCATGCCTTCTACATAGTTCAGCAGGACATCTTAGAAAAATAGTGTTAGCGCAATTTGAACACAATTATTCTAGCAAAAGCCATGAGCACAATACTGACCGTGTTGTCCCGTCTGCTTTAAACAGGTAAGAAGATCGTGTTGAACATCGGAGTTGTCCGGTTCGGCCGCCAAGCGTATCTCGTACCAAGTTTGCGCGGCCGTCCATCTGCCGGCCTTGCGATGGCCGAGAACCTGCTGATCAATGTCTAGGAATTGCATTCGTGCCGATAAACCCTCAAGACCGTCGGGCTCGTCGATATGTGCATAAATGTCTTGCAGCCGCTCCATCATCTTTGAGTGATCATCGCCCTGGAGCTTGCCCTCCTGCATGTGGTACTCGAGATAGAATAGAGCTCGAGAGTACTGCTCACAGTCCAAGGCACGTTGGGCAATGGTCTGAGATGGGGTTCGATCTAGGAACTCACGAACACGACCGATGGCAGGGTCATCGCTTGGCGCATTCTTGGTCCTCGCTTGCCGTGCGTGAACCCACCTTCTAAGATAGTCAAGAATGCGGAAGAGAGCCTAATTACTAGGAGTTAGCATTACGCGGCATGGATTCAATGGGTTGCTTGAGGGACACCTACCTCATAGAATAATTTCATCTCCTGCCGCTCATCCGGGGTTGCTGTGGGCGGTAATTCATAATTAAGAATTGCTGTAAGCTCATTGATCACGTTTTCACGTAGTTCATTGGGTGTGTCGTTGCTGATGATGATATGGGACACGACATATGGGAGCAGGAAATCTGGTTCGGAAGGATCTCGTAGTCTCGTTACTCGGGACAGCGGTTCAAAAACAAGGGATGCATTGGCGTTTTGGGGATTGCGAAGGAGATCCATAACAAATGATACTAGCCACGTCGCGTATGGCTTTCCTGGGCAGAAGATGGGATACTTGGCGACGACCGGGGCCATCGGCCCCAGTAAGTATCTGGAGTTTAAGAAGGGTGAGAGGACTTCTTGGACAGAGATGGGTAATTCTTTCCACTTCCTGTAAATGTCGGCGCTGCCACCTCTCGACCCTAGATCTTGGTTTAGCACCGCTTGTTTGATATCACATCTTTCCAGTAGTTCCTGGATCGCAAAGGACAAAAAGCCCTGCCGCCTTGGATCGGTAGCTGATAAGAATGATTTAACAAGAACTTCGGTGAGAACGTAAAATCCGAAGTGGCGACGATCATCATCGTTCTCGAAATTGTCAAGCACAACAATAGACTTTTGTTCGCGTGGAGCTTCGACACGATTCGAGTCGATACAGCCGATCAGGCCGATGCATTCGGTACATAACCTAGCGATATCTAGGTTGACTCCGTTATACCGCGAGGCGCAGTCGAGGAGGGATCGTAACAGTGTTGCTACTACCGGATCAGGGTTCTCGCTGATCGCCGTGGTTTGAATGTAGTCCTGGTTGACCTTCAGGTATGCTACCAACTCTTCGAGAGCCAACACAACAACGCCAGAATACTCGTGAGTGATGCGCTCGGCAAAAATATTGAAGGCAGCCCGCTTATCAAGTGGAACTCGGAGAGCCCGGAGACTAGACTCAAGCGGCTGAAGATCCGGAACTCTTTCTAGTGATGGAATTCGATTGATCTCCGCTTCGAGAACCGGGAGATGCTTGTCTAAGAGAGTTCGAACAAGTTCCTGCATGCGCTGCCGCGTCGCCTCGTTTGAAACAGGCCAGTAGTGGATGATGATGAAAAATGTTGTTTCCAGCAATACATCCACGTCCTCTTCTTCAAGGTTGTGTAGCATTGTAGCCCAGCAAGAAAACGCACTTTGCCTTAGATCGTGAATGGCGATTGCCGCAAGCAGACAGGCCGAGATCTGCCAAGAGTGGCCTTCATTAGCAATTCGACTGTCAAAATCTCACAGGGGAACAATATCAAGGCTAAAAACTAACCTGCGGGCGAGCTACTCGGACATGGGCTTTACAGGTACGTATCATTTCTTCCATTGCCTGAAGACAGAGGCGTTGTTCCAAGGTGGGCGGGCGTCCGAAAGCCGCAATATTGATGACGTCTGTTAACCTCGTCATCAAGCCGAGAACCTGGGGCTGGAGAAATCGGCCAACAACATTTCCCTTCCTGGCCCTGGATTCTCCAGGGATGCCAACTATAGAGGCAATCTGTGTAAGAGCGTTTCGTGCCTGCCAAAATAATTTTTGTTAGCTTTCTCCGTGGACTGGACATGACGCGTAAGTGCATGGGGATCTATGCACGCACCGCTAACTTCCTCGCATCATTTCCCTCCGCGGCTAGCTTAAAAAGTTCCAACGCAATGGGCACTAATTCGCTGCGGACAAGCTGTGGGATCTCGAAAGTTGTCTCGAAATAAGGTGTAATTTCGGTCAACTTGGCCATGGCAAAAGCAGCAACGTTCTCCACGGGCTGAATGAAAAGGAGGGCCAATACTGGGCCGAGGTTCCCGCTCTCGACGATGGGTAAGTGGATTTCGTCGTTCCTTCTGGCCTTAGCTATCCGCTCAATAACATCTCGCTTCCCTTGTAGAACAAGCCAGGGCAGCGCGTGACGATGGACAAGTAGGAGAAGTTCGCTAACGCTGACACCAAGAAGATCGGCCGTCAAAATGCTGGTTTGGGGTTTTGCTATCACGTCCTTGATGACGAAATGCGCCATGCCTCTCCAGAACGGCTCGAAAAGCTTGAGGGGTGACAGATTTCGCGCCGCCGCAATGTTTGACAACTAACACTTCATGTTTAGCCAAGGCTAAAGAAAGGGGATATCGGCGGTGAGTGAGGCTTACCTCTTGGAAGGCCAATGAGGTGATGACATCATTTTCATATCCCAAATATTCGACCAACTTCAACAGAATCAAGTTAAGTTCTTGATCAGGCGCCACCCTATGAGAAAAGTTAGTAAAAATAAAGGCAACATCTCGGTGGCGTGGGTATAGGGGAACGCTTACCGGCCAAGCTGGCCCCAAGCCATGATACACGTTTCTTGGTAATGGGCCGGGGAGCTATCCGATATGGACCTCAAAAAGGGCATCAAACTTGACAGATTCTGTGATGTCGTGCTCGTGACCTGGTTCGACGCTTCCCGAGTTACCTTGCTCTCGACAAGGGCCGACTCAAGGTCTCTGACAAAAAGGGGGAGAATCCGCCTACAGACGCATTAGAATTGAGCCCTCGGACTGCTACACACCAAAAAAGTACATACCCGGCTGCGATGCGAAGTTCTCGAATAGAGCTCTTTAGCGAGCGGACACACCAAGATGCTAACGGAGAACCTTGTATATTCAGAAACTCGGGCTCAATCGAGTGTAAGACAAACCGACGGAGAGCCATCATGGCCACCACTCGAGGTCTCCTACATTGTTGAAAGGCCTGGAGATCAACAAGTTTTGCAAAGGCCGAGTAAGCCTCACTCTTTGCCCTTGGGTTGACGCAGTCTGGCGGAAGGCTTGTATTCGCCTTTTGGCCCGAACAAAACGAACACGACATCCTGGGCCGCGTATTGGAATCGGGCTCCGCGAAGGAGAGAGTCCCATCTGCCGCGCATGGTGCACGGCCGAGAAGCTCCATAACAAGGCATTTCTTGTTGTCATCCATATTTGAGAACCCGTCCCTGGAGAGGTAGACATAAGTACCATTCGAAGAGCAAGCAAAGAAGTAGGAGGAAACAGTCAACATACACTATAATTTGCTCGAATCCACCATCCACAGTATCCGGGTTTATGATTTGAAAAATCTGCTCAGAGAGCATCGCCAAACTTGAGTCTACATTTGTAACTTTGCGTCGCTTCCGATCCGGCTGGTCAGCATCTTCAGCAGTCGTCTTGTAGTTGAGATGAAGCGATTTCACTCGGCGGCGGATGTCTTCGTCCTCGAAAAACTGAGGACGCGTATTTTCGTCAAACCCCTGGGGTATTTGCATGGCGGATGCCTCCCGAAGTAAAGTACTAGCCCTCTATAAAGGAACGCATTAACATCAAAGTTCTTGTCAGTTTTTGGAGAGACAATGGTCTTACTGCAAAGTCGGATCCAGGTCCTAGTTCTGGGACCTGGGAGGATAGGTATTCACAATGACCAACTACATGAGCAGACACAAGCCGACTAATTGCCCTATCGGAAATAGACGTCTTCGTAAGACAGAGGATTGACTGGCACAACGAGCATCGCGCCGCTTTTGCAGCCTCACTGTCGCCTAAGAGTTCAGCCGGCCTAGTAGCCAGCTCGGCGATGAGGAACGAAAGCACGATACATGCCTTCCCTTGAATTATGGACCTGGTGTTGCCACTGGCGACACTACGACAGGCGAATGACAAGGCGATCCGTATCAACGGGACAATAGTCACTTCTATTGAAGGATCTCGCTGGATCTGGGCATTGCAGAGTGCATGAAGAGAGTCAAGTAGCCAGGGTCCATGTTCGGACAGCCCAGCCACGGGATTCTCGCGTGTGAGGGGTCCGGAGAGTATAGAAAGAAGGATCAATGCTTGCCGCAGACATTGCGATGGGTTGGTGAGTTTGTACGTAACACGACGCCTTAGGGGTGTAGATTCGGAGGTTGGATCGGCGGCATCAGGGTCGATACATTTGAAGACTCGATTAGAGGGGAGATCGAGATTTATCGCGGGGCTTCGAGACCCGCTGCGGTCGGTGGGACTGTGCTCAAGGGCGTCAAGAATATCTAGAGGCACGCTTACGTTTAGTATCTCCGCAATAACAAAGACGGCCGCTGCTCCGATTTTGGGACTCAAGCATACCTTTAACTAATTCCCTTAGATAGAGCATGAGAGGGGGGATCACCGATATCAGCTGCCCCGTGGTGGAGACCACCTTGAAAATGGAATGGAAAAGAGTTTCCACGGGCTCCGAAAGCTCTAGGTATTGCGGGTGCCCTAAGAGACGAAAAATCTTTGGGAATGCCCACGTCCACAGCGGCTCACTCCCCCTGAACAGGAACTGTCCCTCGTCGGCCGAGCATGTCAGAACCTGAGGGGTTTCGACCACGGCGAGCCTGAAGAAATGGACGGCCTTGGAAGCCTCGCTGCGCATACGCTCCTTGTCGAGAAATAGATCATCGGGTCGCAGGGCATCGAGGACAGCGCGGAAGTAGACATAAATCAGCATGTGGTTGTGAGCGATTCGATCTTCGGGGGTCTGGAGGAGATCCGGGTTGTTCTTGATGTGCTCAATAGTAGTAAAGAGCTTCTTGAGCTCTCCATTCTCGCTGGATTTCGTCGATTTCGTTGACGTCGAGGTCGAGATATTCTCAACGAGCTGAGCAGCCAAAGTTGAGGGTGGAGGCTGCATCTCGTCTCGCCGAAGGACGTGGCCTGCAGCTGCTGGCAGGTTCCCATGGGGTGTCGAGGTCATGATGGCAGAGGATCATCTCGGCATGTGCCATATGTGTGGTTTGCTGGAGGAATTAGGTGCGAAGTTACTGATGCATTCACGACGACTCATATAGAGAGAGGCTATGTATTTAATGGCGACCCCTGGGTCCAAGTATCGTGAGTAGGCAGCCGGCTCGGACAAGCACGACAGACCTCCAGATATTTGGTGGGGTCCTTTTCAACTCGAGACAAGGCGAGTCGTGAAGGGCGTGTCAACTGGAAAAACGCGAGGTCACGTGCTCTCGAGTGCGACCTGAGGCTCACTAGGATTGCGGGACAGGGGAAGGAAGCTCAGCTTCGTTGGGTCGGGCCAGATCAGGAGAAAGCACCAGAGACGCGAGACCTGCATTCCCAGGCTTCCACCTTGAATATTGGAAATTCAAGCCGGGCAAAAAAAACATACGTTTCGGTCGAAGCATCAATTGTGATCCGTACTGGATTTTTTTTTCTCTTTTTTCCCGTTTTGCCTCGAAAGTAGTCTCTTCAAAATCTATCTTGATACCGTCTTCAGCTCTGCAATTTCCTCTTGTCATATTTTTTTCTTTTGGAGCTCTCCACACAAGCTCTCAAAGCATCACTTCCATCAACTTCTCATTCACTAATCCCATCAAGCCTCAATTACTATCCTCCAACCTGAGATAGCATCTTCTCGAAGCATCTCATCTCGCATTCATCGTCTCTATTGCATTTTAACTTTGGAATCCACCAAAACCAAAAAAAAAGAAAAGAAAAATGCCCGAGTATCGCGTTGGTAAGCTCACCCCAAAGCCCACCATCCATTCATTTTAATCTCTCATTCCCCTCCTAACGCAAGGCTCAGAAATATCACCGTCTGCACGGGCTCTATGCCAAGACACCCACTGCAAGAAGGAAGGAGTTAAAATTGAAAAGGGTGCTCTTCGTTTTGGTACTTACATCACCTTTGAGGACCGCGGCTCTTGGAAATGGAAGCATTGGTGAGTTATTGGAGATCCTAGGGTGATGAGACTTGAACCTATGTTAATTTCGATTATTTTAGGGGCTGCGTCTCCGGCTTGCAAATGCAGCAGGTCCAAGAGCTCTGTGACAGGGACCAAGATGGAAATCTGTCGTTCGACTTCTTTGACGGATACGACGAGCTCAGGTATGGACTGGACCTCCCCGGGTTCAAACTCATCGCATCTCAAAGCTAACTTACGTTGTTAGTGATCACCCTGATATTCAGGAAAAGATCCGCAGATGTGTCACACAAGGCCACATCGACGCAGATGATTTCAATGGGGTATGTACTAGCGCACGCTGCCCAAGTATGGTCTAATATCTAAATGCCGAATCGTAGGATCCGGAATACAATGTTCCCGGCAAACGAGGTATTAGAGCCCCCGCTCGTCGCGCCAAGGCCAAAGCCGACGCGGGTGACGAAAGCGACACAGGCAAGGCCAAGGGCAAGCCCGCTAAGAAGAAGGGCAAGAGGTCCCGTGCCGAGGATGAAGATGAGAACGAAGAACCCGAGCCGGCCAAGCCGGCGAAGAAGGTAAAGAAGGCGGCCAAGACAAAGGCCAAGGCAGCGGAAGTCGAGGATGAGGAGCTGGAGGATGCCGAGCCCGTCAAGCCAGTGAAGAAGGCAAGGGGGGCAGCGAAGGTCAAGGCAGAAGTCAAGGATGAGGACGAGGAGGCTGTGAAGCCCGTTAAGAAAGCAAGGTCCAAGCGCACCAAGGTCGAAAGCGATGCCGAGGAGGAGGAGGCTAAGCCTGCGAAGAAGGGCAGGGTTGCTAAGCGCGCCAAGGCCGAACCTGATGCAAGCGATGATGAAGAGCCTCCGGCGGCCAAGTCTACCGCCAAGAAAACCAAGGCTCAAACCACTGCCGGCAATAAGGCCGTCAAGGCCGCCATGCGACCCAAGGCCAAGAATGAACCTGTCGACTCCGAGGAGGAGGAGGCAGTAGATAAGAGCGAAGAGGAAGACCTGAAGCCTGCCAAGAAGTCCAAGGCCAAGCCAAAGACTACCGCCAAAACGACCCGCAAGGCCAAGGAAGGGGAAGAGGAGGAGTCCGAGCCCGAGGAAGTCAAGCCTAAACCGGCCCCCAAGAAGTCCAGGGTGTCGAACAAGAAGAGCCGCGGCAATGATGGCGATGTCGACGTCGAGGCCCCCGCCAACGGCGACACCAGCTCCAGACGTAGGAGCACCCGCCGCAGATCATCACAGGTCTAAGAGAGTGGAAGCTGAAGCAACCTCATGTATAGTATACACGTTATTATTCTTGCTTCTGTAATGTTTGGATAGGATGCTGCTGCGCGATGCTCTTTTCTTTCCGATTATTACCAATGTCCTTGTTATTATTGATCAAATTCTTGTCCGTTCCTATGCCGTTTTGTTAGTAGCACTGGAATTCCCCACGTCTTAGTGATGGATGAAGGAGTGGGGTCTATGGCGGATGGTTGGTTACCCTCAGTTTGTTCAATTCAGCTGCACCCAGTCCAAGGATAGTTTGAGTCTCCCTCATGAATTACTGCAATTACCTTTGTGTCAGCTGAGTTCTAGTATTCATTCACTGGCAATCCGGTCTCGGCGGAAGCGCAAACTATTTTGGGGATTATATGATCTTACGCACAGCCCGGCAGGGAGGAGTTTCGGGGTACACAACAGAGCGCCAGGACCCATGTAAATGACTCGGCTGGTCTAAGGCAGTGTCGTTTTCCGTCTGCTGCCTGTTGGAGAATCGACAAGCCGGCTTGCAAAGCCCTGAGGTAACTGTCTCTATCGAGGACGGATGGGACCAACAATGACCGGAGAAGAAAGGGAAGCGGGTATTGCCGGAGAGCGGCAGCTTCGATGAACAGGTTTGGAGTTCTTCACTCGGCCATATACGCATACGCTACGCACGACTGCCCAGGCCCAAAGCCTCATCGACGACAAGCTGACTCTCAGTGGGGCAATCGCACCTTGACTGGTAGAGCGCTGCATGGCATCCGCTATTTCCGGCCAATCTCGAACACTCAGCGACGACAGCCACATTCCGATATTGCCCACAGATCCTCCCTTACGTGAGATAGTGGGCCTTGCCTTGGTTCTTCCCCAACACTCTCGTTATTGCATTCTTCAAGGCTTGCAGAGTAGATTACGCATACACACTACTCCGTAGTGATGTGTGGTTGTCTAAAGTGCGGAGATGTCTGCAAGTCCCAAGATGGGTCCAGTCCCAGATCTCGTAAACAATCCCAGAACCGGGGCACTAACTAAACATATGCACCCAGATCGACATCCAGCGGATACGCTAGCTTCTAATTTAATCTAATACGAGAAAAGAAGAATAATCCACATCATGTTACATCCAGCAGCTTCTCGCCCATCGACCCCAATTTCTTGGCGTTCGTCATCATCTGCCCAGGTCCGCTCACCTAGGCTACGAAATAGTGACATCGCAGGCTTCGCTTCCCGCACACTGTAGTCGGAGGTTAACAGTGTACTCCGTACACAACACTACACATACACTACGGATTCGATATTAGCTCCCGTTCGGCGCCTTTACTTCCTCCGCGTTAGCCAGCCTCAAGGGCAACCTTAAAAGAAACCAGGGTGGTGGGGTCGAGAGCGCTCCGCGAGGTTGAAACCAGGTTAAGTATAAATTACTTCGTCAGTGGCTTTACTTCGTATGTCCTCCGGCGCATTTTTTTACGAGCCTTTCCTTTTCTTTTCTTTTTTGTTTTGGCGATCATGCTTTCGCCAAGACCCTTGCCGACGCGGCAGAAGGGGAGGCGGGTGAGCTTGAGGAAATGCAAGAACCAGCCCAGGAAAAGCAAAGTGGGCGAATGACAAGAGGCCGGACCAGACCGGGGCCAGCCGAAAATAGAAACGTGTGATGTCACCCAGGAGGAGAGAGAGACGACGACGGGGAGATTTAATTTTGTATGCGTACGGAGTATTCCTAGCCTTCCAATGCTTCTTCTGCATCAGCCAATTGACGGGCAAAAAAATCACCTTGCCTTTGTTCTTCGTTCTTGGGTTTCTTTGCCTCCACTCCCTTGCACTGCTTCTTCTCGTATTTGGGCATAGTCATGTACTTCGTATGACCTACCACTACCACCCCAGATCTTTTGACCTGGCTGCATGGGAAGGTTGGAGCTTCTAGCCGGAGACGGACTGTCGGCCACGACCTGCTCCGTACATGCCCAGCATGCACGACGAGGTATCCTTGGGCCTCGATTCACTCCCAAGAATGGAAAATCGGTGCGAATCAGGACAAGGAAAGCGGTGGCTATTCGCCGGCTTCCCCTAGGCATGGGTCCGGACACAAGGACGATCGTGATATTATTGAACCCTCGCATTCTCTACCTCGGGTCATCTATGCAACCGAGAGACTTAAGAAGTCGAGAACCAAGGAGGGACGGGAAGCAGATGGAGATGCATGGCGCCTCAGCTGAGATGGATCAATTGACGTGGAGGAGGAGGAACATATCGAAGTTCAATGTAGACGTGCATCCCGTCCCACCACGCCACTGAGGCAATTGGACGAAAAGGTACATCGTAGCTTAGCTGACTGCTTTGCACACCCGTGTAGTCGTAGAGGCCGATCTCACGACACCTCGGACAAGTCTCCATTTGCATGCTGCTCTGCTCCTTCCGGGATGGCTCGGCGGTCATGGGGCTTCTTCTTCTTCTCCAGGTTCGGCCAAGGAAGAGAAGGAAGGGGCCGCGTCTAGTTTATACATAAACAGCTCGACGCCCTCCTCCTCATCAACCCTCAACATCCTAATCTAAGTTCCACTACAACACCATCTCACAAAAGTTTCACCCATCTCTATCTTCCTCAACTCTTATCCAAATTCCACCAAAAAAATTATCACCAAATATCACACAAAAAATATCGAAAATGTTCCTCTCATCCGCCCTCACCCTCCTCACGCTCGCCTCCACGACCTTCGCGCACCCATCCCTCACCCCCCGGGACGCGCAAACCGTCCACCTCACCTTCCACGGCGGCCCGGCCTCATACTCGATGGAATTCCCCGCCGATGGTGTCGTCCATCAAACCAGTTAGTTTTGCCCCTCATCCCTTTCGTCTATCACAACCGACTCGATGTGGCAGTCACTAACCTAGGCATATAGACAACGACATCGCCGTAAGCATCATCGATGCTCCAGACTACTTCGCCCAAAGCAACTGCCACTTCGTCACAGACGGCCCCGTCGCCTTCGTATCCTCCATCTCGCCCCAGGGCGTCCAACAGCTCCTCGTTGGTCCTCCTCAGCCTATTCGTTCCGTGAGCTGCTCGGGAGTCTGTCTCCCCACCTACTGTAGGTTTTTTTTTTTTTTTTTTTTTCCTCGAACCCTCTCCAAGTTATTCATCTCTATGACAAGAGGTGTCTCTCTCCAAGAATAGTGGCTGACGTTTTTTTTCTTTCCTTCTTTAAACAGCTGATTGCTACATCAATGGCCAACCTCAGGGCACCTGCTGTGCCGGCTACTGTGCTGCCAACAAGTGCCGCCCCTGGGTCAACCCCTACGCTTAAATGAGTCTTCCTCTCATGATTCCCCATGGAAATATACCTCGAGAGATAAGACAGCTTGGTTTCGCATCTGAATAGTAATGTCTTGGGGATTGAGTGTCCCATTCAGCACGAAATGATGACTACACTAGAGATTGGAAGAGGAGACTAGCATTCTGAAGTAATGTATATATTCAGAAGAGACTTCTGTTAATTTCACTGTACATATTTCACGTCTCTTGACTGCTTCTTACCCGCATGGCTTGATGTCCTCAACCTTTCCTACATCATATCGGAGCGTAAACAAAGAGACCAGGAGCGCGTTGAAGCCACCACATCTTGCAGATAAGTTCAAGTAAGACGTAACACTCTATTTCTTGTACTTGATAAACGCGACCCTATATAAAACACATCAAGATCTCTCTAGTAAATGCGCTAGCAAAGGTGCCAGTTTGATGATTTCCGAGCTCGTTATCGTCAATAAGTCGTAAGTCGTGGCAGCGATATGGGAACTTGAAGCTTCTTCGGCAACAGAAAAACAACCCCCGAGCTAAGTCCCGCCCAAACAAAAAAGAAACATAGGAGATAAAAGCAATAACAGAACAGTGACGGTAGACATGAAAATGCGTTGCGATGAGGAAGCAAAAAAAGATGGGGCATCTTTCATCAATCCCATAGGACACAGCTCAAAATCCACATCGATTTTTCATCATCGAGATCTTCTTCTTCTTCCCACACATCTCCTCCCCTTCCACATTGCGCAAAAAGTGGCAAATTCCTGAAATAAATCGAAAAGAAAGGAAAATGGAAAAAAAAAAAAAAAAAAAAGAGTGAGTGAAAATGGAGGTGAAAAGACAACACCGCCCCGACGGGCTCCCAGTCTGAGAAACATCATGTCAGAAATCAGACGTGGTACTCCCTTCGGTCGAAGACCACCTGTTTGTCATATCGGAAATCATCTCGAGGGTGGTGGTGGTGGCGATGCTTATGCTTGTGGATCACAACATGTTCGACATCCTTGTCCCGAAGGCGCTGGCGGTTCCTCAGGCGTCGTTCACGGCGGATCTTTGCGGTGAGGGAGACAAGCTCATCAATCTCGTGCTATAAAAAAGGGCGAAATGTTAGCTTATAAAAAAAATCCATCGCATAACTTCTGCTTCAGAGGCATAATATAATGAGGGGCACTTACGCTCGTCAAATACTGCATCACGTAGAAGAATGGGGGTCTCTGCTCGAACGGATACCCCATCCTCTTGAGAGCCTCCCGGTTGACGAGATCCATAGTAATCTCCGTCCATGTCTCCAACGTGGGTACCGGCGGCGGCCGAACCGATACGCGGCGATCCGACTTTTTCGTGTCCACAATACGGACGCTCAGGCTATCCCGGCTCTTGCGCGGCGACTCGTCGACGACGTCGTCCTCCCGGTCGGGGATGAACCGAGTCCTCCGCACGCCACTGTACTTCCGCCAAGATACCTCAGCCGAGGCGCCACCCGCGCCATCCATTCGCACGCGCTCCGTGCCAGGCGGAACATCGACAATGGTCCAATCGCGGGTTGCGCCGTGGTAAGCTTCACCAACACGGCCGCGAGAATCGATCTTGGAGACGATTTCTTCGGCTTCATCCCGGACGGGGTCGTAGCCGCGCACAGGGAGGGGAGCGGCAGAATGGGCTCGTCGACGAGATTTGTAATCGACAACTAGGCGATCATTGTCAGAGACAACGATTTCGCGGCCGCGGTCATCGTAGTAGACACGGGGCCGATGGCGCGAACGAGAGCGAGAGCGAGAATGAGAGTGGGTCTTGCGAATATCGACCTCGGTCTCATTCTTGGAGGTGTAAATATCGATCTCGGTATCCTTGTGTCGGGTTCGAGACTTGGAGCGGGGCCGGGGTTCCGGCTGCGGGGTAGGAGGTCGAACAACAAGAACACCTGGCAGTGTGAGATTCGTGTTAGTCGCACACAACGGCTCTTCCGGTGATTCAAATCCCAGGGTTAAAGGAAAGCATTGGAGAGGAAAGAGAAAGGGGGGAAAAGGAAAGCAAAAAGGGAAAAAGTAAGAAAACGACAGGGGAAGGAGCGAAAGCGATAGAGAAAAGAAGAAGAAGAAAAAAAGGCTAGGAGCAGCAAGAACATACCGTGGTCAACATCCCTATAGTGGGTAATAACCTCCCTCTCAATTCTCTCGACCGGGTGAGTTCGAACCTCAGGTTGCGGTGGCGGCGGGGGAGGAGCAGGGCTCACTGACTCCTTCCGAGTTACCCTTACCCTTTCTGTCTCGCGCTCTTTCCAAACGGGACTCGCACTCCTCGGTCGCCTCCTAAATCTCGGAGGAGGGCTCGGCGAGCTGCTCCAGCTGCTCTCGCTATACGAAGAGCTGCTCCGGCTGCTGCTCCTGTCTCTATCAACAACGGTGGTACGCACACGCGAGATGCTCCTGCTCCTCCCGCGGTGGGGTTCGGGGCTGGGAGGCCGCTCGTACACCTCGACGCGCTGGCGATCGACTATCCTCTCGGAGGGAGAGACGCTGTGGGAGCGCCGCACAACGTGCTCCCTCTCGACGTAGACGGGGCTGGGGCTGCGGCGTCGGGTAACGGTTTCGACATCACGCTGGCGAAGGACCAAGTGCCCCGCTTCGCGGCGGGGTTCACGAAGGAAAGCTGGAGTGCGGTCGACTGATCGCTCACGAGAGCGTTCGCGGACGTAAGTCCTCTCTCTCGCCTCGGCCGGACGGTTGTATTCTTCCCGGTAGTACGACATGGCGAGAAGGGATTTTTGGGTGGTGAGCGGGGTAGAAGAGGAGAGGGATCAACAGTTGCAGCAACGGCTGATGATGGTGGGGGTGGGTAAGCACAGGGTATTAATTGATTTTGTGAGGTAGGACAATTTGGCCAGGGCTGACGGCTCAGTTCAATGTTCTTTTTGCGGTTACCTCAAAAAGTGGTGCACTTGGAGGGGTAGCAAGTAGTAGTAGGAATTGATGACGGTCGTGAATTGGTGCTCACTCTAAACTTCCCAAAGTTGTAGAGTAACAAAAGGCCAATAAATGGTAATTCGATATTCGAAGAAGCGGATGGGATATTATGAAAGTTGAAATTGAGAAGGATGATGGAATGGTGAGTGGTGAGTGTGAGCGAGTCGCAGGGTGGTTAAAGAGGTTAAGAGGGTCCCAAGATCTGGCAATGGAGTCATGGACCACCTGACCTAAGCCTCTCTGAGACGGCAGCCGACCAGGATGGGCAGGCGAGCGGCGAGCCAATGCAGTGTAGGGAACAGGAGGGCAAAAAGAGGTTGGTTGCGGGAGAGGACGGAGCGACGAGCGGAGTGGAGCGGAGTAGCGCACACCACAGCGCTGTATTCTTTTTGATGAGAAGGAATAATGCTGTTCCGGCTCCCCTGCGAATATCAAATTATTCCAGGAAGCTTAAACTTCAAGACGAGTCCTCACGGTTCTTTCGTAGTTGGAGGGTGAACTGGAAGGGAAAAGAGGGGAAATTGAGGGAGAGCCTCTATTAAATGGGACTTTACGAAGTAATGTTGCGAGGGAATGTACGAAGTAGATAGACAGGGCTATCGGAAGAGGGGAAAGGGAAGAAAAGAGGGAATGGTAAGGGAAGAGGCGGTTAGAGGGAGGAGAGGCGAGTGTGGACAGACCAGACACAGACACATGAGCGACAAGGAAGACGAGGAAGCAGAAATCCAGAATCGGGGGCCGAATCAAGCCTCAAATGTCCGAGTTCGTATGTAAACTGATGCAGACCGATGCAAACTGACGAAGTAATGGGAGGGTAGGAATGATCTGAAAAGTGACAAAGGGAAAACATGGAAGAACCGAGCCAAGCCATATGATGAATCAAGGTGGCGTGCAGGGTGGGCGAGCCTGCATGACAAGATGTCTGGTCATGGTCGATGGCCGACGGATTGCTAGGCAGGCAGACGTCAACGGGCACGGAACACAGGGCAGGGATCCGTAATCCATCGATACTTTGTAGGTCTACGTGATGCATGAGGACCACATAGCCGCTGCCAAGGCGCAGCAGCTCCCAGAGGGCTGAGGGAAACACCGGGGGTGGGCTGTTGCTGGCTGTTGAACTGTTGGTCCAATTCGCTTGATGCCAGCGTCGTTCGGGACGAGACTGGCCGTTGGAGGCACGAAGATGGATGCAGGATGGAGGATGGAGCGGGGCATCAACGAGACTCGAGAGGCATGGGAGGGGCAGAGGGAGGGGCAAGGCGGCTAGATTGACATCATTTGTTGAGGGGTTCAAAGTGCACAAACCCCCCGGACTGCACTGCAGGCCACAGATTAGAGAGCGGCTCTCGGGGGCTGGTCCAGTCCAGTCCAATCTTAATGAAGCGACCCACGATGTTGGGTTCAGGCGGTTCATTGTCTCCGCTGCCAGACAATGTGGACAGCTCGACATCAATCAATGAATCCGAAATGAACGTTCAGGACTAGCAGCCCTCTGGCGGCTATCTCGCTTCGTTCATTTCCAAACACCCAGTCTCCATCTCTGATCTGTCGTCCCTAGTCTCCAGTCTCCATGTAACGGCGCTGATACGCGACGAGGTTATTTATAGTTCCTTCTCCTTTCACTACTCTCTACGGAGTTCAAGGCATTCTATTTTGATGCCATCCGTGGTGTCACCAGACTACTCCGTAGGCTACAGATGAGGCTACAGCGCTTGGGTACTATGAAGTAGACGGAGGCGTTGACAGCGCCTCGTGCTGCATTGCTGGGCATTGATGGCTAATGACCAGGCTATGTAGGCTGGTCAGAGAGTCTCGGATTAAATTGATGGTTAGAGATGGCTGCCAGTGACTTCTACGGAGTACTCGTGTCTAACAACCACCGAAAGCCCAACTATCAGGCCCCTCGCTGCCAATTCCGCAAGCCCGCCCGAGGCCTCTTCCTGTTGTGCTCCCTCACCGAGTTACATCCGCCGTCGTTGCAGATAGGCAGGCATCTTCGCCAGAGGCCTTCCAGGCGACCCGTTCCCGCAGCCTGGCGCGCCGACAACTTGCGTACTGCTCGTAGATCTATTCATTGGTTCCCTGCGAATCTTCTCCTGAGCCTAACGCACCATCTCCTGCATACTACATTGGCATTCAGTCGTCCAGCCTCTCGGCTTATTTGTTACTTCCCGGTGCTGCCCTTCCCGCCCTAAGTCGTCAGCCAGGCGATTCGAGCAGACTCGAGTCGACAGAAGGTGCCTTCCTCTTAACCTGCACCTTTTAACGCCTCACCACTTACAAAAAATGCAGTTGGGGCCGGGTCGTTGGGCAGAGATTTGGTATCGATCTACTAGGGTTGAACCTTCTTTTTCCCTAGTCCCTTTGTTTCACTTGCCGCCTGGAAGCCAAGTCGAGAAAGGCGTCATCTCAAAATAGCCCAGCGTGCAGATCAAGCTCGCCCAACCTGGCACTGAACCTAACCTAACATTCCAAAATCCACCATCGCCAAAAACTCTAACTAACCGCCCGGCAAACTGTCGATTCCCCCCTGGACCAGTTTGAAATATGAAATCAAAGACAAAAGTAGTTTCCCTTTCTCCGTAAAACTGGATTTAGAATCCCCGCCCACAACTCCCCGGTTCGCCAAGCTCCCGCCCATCCCTCGGCAGATGGGTCAACCCGTAAAGAACCATTGACTTTCTCGGCCATCCACCATCAAGGCAGCCCTGGACATCACCGATGGGCCCGGTGACGCAACCCTGCAGCCCTTTTGTTCCACTTCCGTCCATTGCGATTCTCTTTCGTTCTGTCGCCTGACCCAACGAGCGCCCTCTCCACCACCCATCATGAGGTTGAATGTCGCAATTTCGTTTACCAAAATCAAGCGGGAAAAGTACCATTCACATCTGAAAGTCGTGACAACTTTGGACCGCACCGCACCGCAGTATCTAATATACGCAAATCGAAGTGTGACAATATTCAGGCAAGAGTATACACATTCGTCGAGCTTTTGATTCATGCATACAGTCCATCCAAATTATTCGAAAGACAGTTCATTAATATCAATTAGCATATTCTATATTAGCCCCGAGCTTGGCCAGCCCTTCGAGATCTGTCCCACCACCCAGGAATTCAGGAATTCTTCTTCTGGAAGCCTCCTCCTTATTCGATAGCACTGCCTACTTCGTATACACTCCCCCGGGTGCCATTGCTGCCAAGGCTCCATGATCTATCGACTGGGAAGTGGAGCCAAAAAAATAACGAGATGGGTGTGGCAAACTGCATTTGATCTTGATACCTGGCCATCGTATTAGGCCATTTCGATTGAATCGTCATTGTCATTTCTGAAGCTGGCCCCTTTGTAATCTACGAAGTACCAAGGTAAACCAGATGGAAATTTGATGCATCAATCATCTGTGTATCTAGGGGACCTCACTTCTCAGCGCCAGATTACGTCCTGCCCTCGAAAACCGGTTTTCCGACCTATCAAGATTGCTAAATTGGCTCTATGGAAAAAAGAAAGAAAAAAAAAAGATGAGCGAGTAGGAGACAATAGGGGGCCAAGGGAAACAAGAAAAGGAATCTATCACTTGCTTGAGGTTCTAATCTAAACTAGTCGAGTTTGCTCCACCTGCTCCACCTGCTCCTCTGCGTCCATCTCTTGTTCAGTGAAGGTTCCTTTTCCGATCAAGACTCCTTCACCTTAAGCTCTGCAAGCTCACGCTTGGGCTTGGGGTAAGGTCTAATCCACGTCCGCCCATTAGATAACAATACGCAGGTAGTGCGCTGTTCAATGCTCTTCAGCCTCCACTAGTGGTCGGACTGGTGTACGAGGTACGAAGTCGCCAATTTAAGAGCTCCAGTTCACGAATTAATATACCCGATAGATAAAACATTCTGTTTACAACGATACACCTCTGCAACCAATTGAATTCGGAAAGACCTCACAAGGCTGATTGATGATAACAAAACCCTCCACTAAGCTCCGTGAAGCCTTCTGCCAACCTTTGAGATGGTAGTTCCCACATTATGATTTGCGATATCTCAGAGAAATATTCCTAGAGGCAAAGTATAGGCGATCTCTTTTGGGGCATCATTGCCCAGTGCGCCACACAGAATGGAGAACTCAGGCGCCCAGAACACCGGCTCCCCAGTCTGCCCCATCCGACCATGGCCCATTCCCGACGCCGACCGAAGCCCCAAGACGATATCAGACTACATCTCTCTCGTGAACCAGACATACCCGGGTGGTTTTCGCGCCCTAAATATTGAGAACATCAAGGATGACACAATTGACGAGAGCGGAGACGTGAAAATGGGTGATGCCGACGACGCAGCTGGGGAGGAGGACGAGGGCGACGAGTCAGCTAGTGGAAAGGATCCTCTAGAAGCTCGAAACGAAACATTACAGAATATAATGTATATGCTTTCTCTCTCAAATTGCTGTAGTCCACATTGCCCAAAGCTTGTTGCTGACCGCCTCCGTCTTCCTTAGTGTGGCACACCACAGCGCTCTCTTCGCCCTCGACCTCGTCTCCCTTCTCCTCACAAAAGAAAATCCAGTCCAAGCCGGTGTTACACTACGGCACGACCTTCGCGAGCTCGTCGGAATCGGAACGTTAGGTTCGCAAAAGCACGCGGAATCAAACATCACGCCCGACAAGATGAAAGACTTTGCGAACATTACCGCCGGGTGGAATATCCTCTCCATCGAAGAAACTAAGACCTCTGCTCAAAAGGCTTCTACTCTGCTAGAAAAGGAAGTAGAAAAGGAGGCGAAATACTGGCGGGACGTTCTATCCGTGAACGAGGGAGGATGGTCTGTTTGCAGACTACCGCAAGAGAGGCAAACTTTGGGTGTCCGGTTCGGCTTCAATGAAGGTAGGTGTCTGGACGTTCTGTGAGGTGGAAATACCTCCAGTTCAGTTCGCGACCTTGGCTAATTCTGCTTATAGCATCGGCAGAATTCCGAAAGTACAGCCTTGCGCCGATGCGCCGGGCAACAAACGGCAAGGTCGAGCTTGATCTCGGCAATCTGGGAGGGCAGGCGCAGCGACTCGTCATTACCGTTGAGAAGGACGGCCAAGTTACAGGAATATCGTCACAAACGGCCCCCATACCGGCAGACGACAGTGCACCTGTTTCGGCCCACGTTCTCGAGGCGCGCAACACGATCTATGCGCGGGAGCTGTGGCATGAACTCCAGATGGAAGCGCGGAACCTACAGTCCTACGATGTTAGGCAATACGAATCGAGCATCGTTTACACAAGGCCCAACGGCATGGAAATTCGAATCGAGCTCCTATCAGTTGATGATTGTCCGCGCGGCGGAGAGGGTTTATCCGATAACTGGCTCGCCGAGGCTATCCACATTTCTTTACATATCTTCTTAGGGCATGCGCATCGGCAGAACGAGACGTTCCGATCGAGGCCCCTACCCCCCAACCAACCCCGCAGCCGGCTCCATAACCAGTACCATCTACTCCGACCCATCATCGCTCGCCTCGTCCACATGGAATCCATCGAGGAGACTACCAAGTATATCGGGGGCCTAGTGAAGAGCCTCCGCAACGCAAAGATGTCAGACACCAAATTCGATCTCATCACGGCTCAAAACATCCTGGCCGATCTATCCAACGTGTCCAGCGACCGCGCCCGCTCTAACCCGGCCCAAGCAGTGCTTAGCACCATAACCGCACCCCTCACTTTTGCCATTGACCTTACCATAACACCAGGCAATCGCATCTCCATCATGGGCCGCACGTGGCTCCTCCCCGCCACGGCTACCATGTACCAGATTAACCTCCCCACGACGAATCCCCAATTCCCCAATACCCTCATCGAATCTTGTCCCCCCCACCGCGATTACCCAAACCTCTCGGAAGTGCGCTGCTATATCGACCAAGCCGTATCCTGCGCACTCACGAACTACTTCCAGCCCCGACTCGAGGAAGGCGAGAAGGAAGGCCTCAGCCGGAAATACGGGTCTCTCGACTCCAAGTTGGCCAAGGAAGGATTCGATGCCGAGGGGAATGCTTACTGGGTCAAGACCATGTCAGGCGCATCGCTAGCTACGACTGCTAGCCCGCCGAGGGAGATCGCCTTTACTGTGGCCGGTCCCACCTCGAATCCTCATCTCGAGGTCACAACTATCGTAGGCAAGGAGGATACAAAAGTCCTCAAACATGTTTGGACGGCTGATGGGCCTCAGGCCGAGGCTAAGGAACTCGGTCTTTCTGATGTATGCTTGCAGCTCGTCAACCAAGTTTATTCATAGGTGTAACAATAAAAAAAAAAAAAAAAAGGAATTTACGGTAGACAAGAGGACGAGGTAGCTTGGCTGATGAGATAATGTGAAGCTCTTTGCTCAGCCCCCTTGTAATATGGCTTCCGAGTAGGTGAAATTAGCCTAGTCTGGCGGTGATACATCGATAGTCCGTGGGGGCTGTGAGATGAGCTCAACCCGATTGATAGCAATTGATACCAAGCAACACTCAAGACGCCTGTTTCGATGGCCTGGCCGAGGCTCAAAGAGCAAAAAGAAACAACGAAATCAACACTCAACAACCAAACCAATGCTGCCACATCACCCTGCCCGTTGTCCTTCACCTTAGAAAAGGCCATCTCACAGCCACGAGTGGAGCAAAACGAAATTAGTGCAGCGTAGTTGAGTTTAAGAAGAGCAGTAAAGTCGGGAGCAGAAGATGGACGGTCTCATTCCAGGTCAGGCCCGCGGGGTAAATCCGCGCTGCGCCACGCCGTCTCATGAAGACCGTGTCCCACCACCCAATGGACGACAGACCGCCACTCGCCCCGACAAACAGATGAGCAGAAGAGGCGAAGCTTGCCGGAGTTGCATGCCAGCTGAAGGTTTTCTTGATGATGGCGCACTGTGATGAAAGTCAATTGGGAAAGATTCGATGAAGTCGAGCAAATGAAATTTATTTTGTCTTGGTCTAGTCTCTACTTCGTAGAGCTGCTTCGTGGGCCTTATTAACTTCTAAAGGCTCTGCTCGTACTTCGTCCAGTGGTTATCGCCGCTTGTAGATGTTTACCGAGGAGTGCCAGCCAACCGCCGGTCTAGCTTCTAGCACTTCATAGCAAACACCCTTGATATCCTTCACTTCAGCCATTCAGAAATGTCGTCTCTGCATCATGTCTGATAAACACGGTGCTGTAAGGCTGTGCTGCCCCACCGATCCGGCAATGCCTGCGACCCTGGTCTCTCTGGTCTCCAAAACAAGCAAATGAGAGCTGCTGCTGCACTGAAAAAGGCGTCAGACAAGGGTTCCCGAAGCGGTTTGAGGAATCCCCGTAATCGTAGCGGAGAACACCGACGTAAGAATAATATGTCACCAATTTATCGAGGGCTCTGCCCCGTCTGAATTGATCCCGGCAATTCGTAGACGATCCTCCCTCCTCACCCATCTTTCATGAAGCTTCATCGCTGTCGGGGCAATTGGTCGAGGCGACGATCTTTCCAATTCCGTGAGAAGCCGCGCTCTTGAGAATGCTCGCTCGCCATGAACCAGGTGAAAGAAAAGGATTAGCACTTCAGTTCGTCCCACCGTCAATGGGCCTGCACTCCGGACAGTTGACGATGCGCCTGCGGGTAAGAACCTACAACATATCCCTCCCCAGTCCAGCGCTCTCACCACCTTTTCCTTTCTCTCGAGCTGTAGCGACTGATCCATTTTGGCGGGGATTTTTTCTAGCTGCGACGCAAGAAAAAGGTTGACACAGCTCAACCGATCGAGATCAAACGCCGCCGACCGATCCTCCAAAGCAACCAGAGCTCCCTGTCCGTCCGCCGCCGAGCCTTTCTCCGCCGCCTCTCCACTATCGCCTCCTTCCGCCTCTACAATGACAACCAGGAATCTTCTGAGATTGTGGAGGAGGATATCGAGGTTCCCCTCCGGCGGAAGCTCCCCACCTTCGATCTCGGTCCGACTACGACTGTACATCTTGAAAACCTCTTTTTCGACCTGAGCTACCCGAACCGCCACTTGAAGCGAGAAAAGTTCGCCGAGTTCTTGTCCGAGGTACAGGGCGAAGAGAAGATTCAATTGAATAAGGCGAGATACCGGTTCCATGAGTTTCAAGATATCATCATGATGGACTATGGCTTCGATGCTATTCAGCGCCGGGCATCCTACACAAAGGACCTCACCAAACCTATTACACATTACTTTATAAACAGCAGTCACAATACCTACCTGTGTGGAAACCAGGTCACTTCCGTGTCTTCGCCGGAACAGTATAGGGCTGTAAGTATCCTGCCTTCCTCGCCATTCCATGGCTCTCAGGAGCACATCTAGATATCCTTTGCTGATCCGTTCCTACTATTCTAGGCGCTTCTGCGTGGATGTCGATGCATAGAGATTGACGTTTTGAATGGCGATTCCTCTTCCCTCGCTCCCTCAAAGTCCATTGAACATAAGAGAGCCGTCTCGCACGAATCAATCCCGGTTTTCGCGGGCAGCCTTCGGGACAAGGTTGAAGAAACGCTGCAGAGCACCAAGAAGTTCATTCGAGACCACTCCCCACGCCCGTCCAGCCGAAAATTGAGTCCCAACCCAGACCCGGAAGCCAGAAGCAGGCAACTCTCGGAGGAAAGGAGCTCGATGACACTCACGCCTAATGTAACGCCAGAAAGGCCTACACGGGAGCGGTCTCTGCGAGCCAAGGTCTCGTATCCTAAGACCGAGCCCATTGTGGCTCACAAATGGGCAGCAACTCGCCCCTGCGGCTTCCGGGAAGTGTGCCGGACCATCAGGGAGTCAGCGTTCGAGAGCACGGACTTGCCCGTCATTGTAAGCCTCGAGGTCCTAGCCGACGAAGACCAACAGGAAGTCATGGTCCAGATCATGAAGGAGGAATGGGCGGGGCTCCTCCTCTCGGAGCCTATAGATGGGTGCGACGCCAAGTTTCAGGCGCCAAAACTTGAGGACCTGAGAAATAAAATATTGGTCAAGGTCAAAAAGGCTGCTCCAACACCACTGAGCTCGTCGAACCAGGGACTTGTACCCGGAGGCTCGGGCTCTCATGGCGATTCTACATCGACTGACGATGAGAGGCCCTTAACACCTCAGCCGTCGCCTGTCTTGCAATCGCCTAATCCTATGGATCCCAATCCGAAAAGTGTCTCGATCTGCCATAATTTGAGCAATCTATCGATTTACACATTTAGTCAGCGATTCAAAGGCCTAGACGATCGAACAACGAAAAAGCCCGGCCACATATTTTCTCTGAGCGAAAGTCGCATTCACGAGTTGACGGCGAGCAATCCCTTGGGGCTCTTTCAACATAACAAGAATTTCTTCATGCGTGCGTTCCCGGACGGCACCCGAGTGAATAGCTCTAATCCCGACCCTTCTCCCTTCTGGCGCCAAGGCGTGCAGATGGTCGCGATGAATTGGCAGAACCTGGACGAAGGCATGATGCTTAACGAGGGCATGTTTGCGGACGAGGATGGCTGGGTCCTGAAGCCGACAGGTTACAGGGTCTCGGATAAAGACACCGAAACTTACGAGGACGCCGTTCCCCAGACCGCCGTAGATTTGAAGATTTCCATCCTGGCCGGTCAGAACGTCTTCTTGCCAGACCTCCGAGAGGATGGCGAGAAGAAGGACCGCAGCGTGAATCTCAGACCTAGCGTGAAATGTGAGCTTCATTATGAAAAGAATGATGCTCGAAAGGGGGAGAGGCGGGAGAAGACGAACAGCCCAGCAATAGACTGCAAGCAGAAAACAAGAGCCGGCGGCACGGATCATCCAGACTTCGGCTGCAATGGTTGCACCCTCTCCTTTAAAGGTATTCGCGGGGTTATCGAAGAATTCACCTTCGTCAGGTAAGATGCTTATTTCTTTTTATTCTCCTTCGGACCCAATCCCAGGCCTTCACCTCTATCTCTGAATTACGACATCGACGGCCTTTGCATTCTTCTTAATGTTCTCCCTATCTTTTATCCCTCGCCAGTTCCACTGCACAACTTTACCAATCTCCGTCCCCAATCCAGGGTCTAGAGCCTACGTGGGGAGTTGGGCATCGTGGGAAAGGGTATTGTAGATGCCATCCCGCCGGTCTACGACCAGCCGACGCTGTGCACCCGATGTTGGATCCTAGCCCCGTTGCCGATTGGCCACGCACCGGCCCGATACTTCCGTTGCCTGTCAATGTCGGATAACGGCAGTGTGCCCGACGCGCTGTGCGCGCCACAAAGCAAAACATGTCACCCACACGCCGTTAGGCTGCTTTTTTGTGCCATTCTCTTGATGTAGAGTAGGCCATCCGTCGAGTGACTCTGATGAATACTGTTGAGAACTGTCGATGTTTAGGAGAAACGGCCTGATCAATGCAGATCATTGTGCCCCCTCGTCTTCCAGCGCGACAATTTTGCTGTTATTGATATGTCGCCTGACTCGACCAAGTCGGAGAGCCAGCGAGACAGTTCCTATCGCACAGCTTTCATCTAACACTGTCATTTCCTTTCAACAGTCTCCATGTCCTTGTGTTTTTGCTAACAAGATGTGATTGATCATATAGGTTCAAGGTCGAAGATGAGCAGAGCATGGCATCTCGAGAGCTCCTCTCCTGGGCATGCGTCAGGCTTGACCGACTACGCTGCGGATACCGGTTTGTTTCTCTCATGGACCCCAAAGGGCATCCCATCCCCAACGGAAAACTGTTCATCAAAGTCGAGAAGACGACACGCTGAAACAACTCCAAACTGCTGGCGGAACGGATGGCTGCTAAAAGAAGGGGGAAAAATAGCCATTTATTTTTTCATGATTTTTACATTTTGACTCGAATGCGAAATCGACTGGCGTTTCTTCTAGGACTACAAAGATTGGATATCTGGCGGATGTTTCCTATGGGTTCTAAGTCCGGCGTTTAGGCTTTCTGGGGTCGTGTAAATTGCATAGATACCAACGTTACTATTCATCAATACCAATGACCTTCGTCTCAAACATTGATCTCAAGATGCGGACTTTCCATATTTAGTGTCACAAATCAATTGCCGTTCATTTTATCTCACCTTATACAATCCTAACACCTTTCTCTTAAACTACAAGCAAGATATCAAATACCAGGGGCCTCCACAGAGCGAGGATGGTGCCTGCCGAGACATACAGCTTCACGCCGAAAGCTGAGCTGACACGGAAGATACTCAAAATCGCATGTGATGCGGTGGAGTTGAACGCCATTAAAGTGCCGTTCAAGCACATGTCTGAGGCGGAGAAAAGGAAGTAACGGCTCTCTAATCTTGCCCCAACATTGAAGTCTTCCAATCGAACTACGTACCTGTCAAGGAGGAAGGCAGTTTAGAAACATCCCGTATCGGCCCTTCCCAAGCTCCCGAAACTCTCTTTCGACCGCATGCGAGGGAAGGTTCTACGAGGTTGTTCCTCCCTGCCGTTGAGAACACCAAGCCACTATCATCGACTTAGTTCGACCCCATCCAGCTGGGTTTACTTCACGCCCTTCAGCCGGCAAGAATGAAACTTCCTTTTCTGATATCCAAGTCCCGACAACTTTCTCCAAAGTAATACTACTTCGTGCTCTGTACAAGAGACTAGATAATTCGTGCCCACCCAAACTAGCGTTGCAGGATGTCGACCAGGGTCCTGCCTTGAGCCCCAATTGCCCGATGAAGAAAGATCAAGACCAGGCCCTGTGTGGACCCTAGTCCGTATAAAACTTGTCACACATCCTAGGCGGCCTCTCACAAATGACAGAAAAGCATGACTTTGCTCATGATCTCGTTTCCGTGCTTCTTCTTGCTTTGCCCGAGAGTTCTCATTGGGCATTTGAATTTTGCTCATCAGCCACCACGACTCGTCATCCCACTGTCAAGAATCGCCCTTCCATCGTGGTCTCAGCTAACGACCAGGGGTGTGAACCCTACAAAGATGGCTTGCCACACCGGGTGCCATTTCCAATGGCTGGCTATTGGGTGACAGCGCCCTATGATGTCGTTCCTTATTTACTGGGAAGCCCAAATACACCACTCGCTCCAGCATATCGGGTCGCTTCATCCCCAGAGCCAGCAAATACACCACCGAACAAGGAATAGAAGCCGGCTGCCATGGCTGCCCCGCACTCCGGTCGTATTTAGAAGAAAGAAGGCCGATAGTAGCTGAATGCCCCACATTTCCCAACCATTGACGCAGCTTTAGTCGAGTATCTCGTGCTGTTTTAGAAGGCCAAATCTGTGAGAACACCAGGGACATTAATAACTGGAAATCGAATCCAAGCCTTCCCTAGGAAAGCCACCACTAGGGCTACAGAAACACTCCCGCCACCCCCATAATGATACTGAAGTTTGTGATACCAAGAATGCCCAACCGACGTTGGCTGAGGACAACATGGGGTCATCGGTTCATGTAGTACATCAGACTTACATCACCCTCTGGGTGAACGGATCAATGCAACGCACACGAGCCGATGAAGAGGGGTTACACAAGTAGAGAATCGTGTCTGAAAAGGCAGGAAGATGAGGGTGGATGAGAGGAACACAGCAGAAGGTCGTCTGCAGAACCTTGGCGTTCACCGATGATCAACTTCTTAAGACTTCTTCCTATCTGGGAAGGGCCCCACACTGGATCTTTCAGTTATGACTGGATCTTGCAAATGCATCACTCAATCACTCAGATCGGCAGGAACGAGAAAATCTGCAGGCGATAGATCAATCACAAGGCAGAACCCTGGTCGAGGATGTACGCGAGTGTACCTTAGTATTATTAGTCAGGCTCTGCAACCTCACGATTGCAATCGACCGAGAAGGATCAATTCAATATTGGAAACGAGCTCTCATAGACATACGGAATCTGATGGTCTCGGAAAGCCTGCCGACTCGAAGATACCCATATTGACCCTTGGGTGAAGTGGGACGAACCGGCATATAGCAGACCGGTCCATCGTATGTAAAAGGTTGTAGCTCAACAATATTCGACAATGATTGATCGCATTTCAAAATAGTGAGGCCGGAAGGGGAAAATAACAACCAGCTTGAGACCGGTGAGACCAACCGGAGTAATACGGTATCAACCTTAAATGGCCAGCCAATTGCGCAACAAACCGAGGGCCTGCCGGATAATGGCCTTGTATTGGACTTCTTCTCGCCTTACGTTTAAGCCTGATGTCGGAAGAGGGCTCAAGTGTGGCCGCCCACCGCAGACCCGACAGGTCGGATCCCTTGGGAGGTCAGGTAACCTAGAAGGAATTCCTTGGTGGCACGATACACGTCAATATTCCCTAATATGTCGGGCGGGAAATAGGAACATTGTCCCGCCGCAACCTTCAGTTCTAATGTCCTTGTATTCATGCTGGAGTAGGCTCTAGCATATGTAGGATGCTAGGACCTCGATGTGATTAATACTCCCTACCATGTCAGCTGAAACTCGCCGAGGTTTTTTCAGCAAGTCACATTAGCATAAACCCGGGGGAGAGTCTCACACATACCGACCGGCGCGGCAAGTCTCTTCACGGACTGTGCTTTTATAGAGACATCCACTTCGGGAGGCCAAATGCGATCAGTCCTGTTTATCTATCAAAAAGCCACCCATATGTGTCACAGGCCAAGGCGTAGGTCTAACACGGCTCCGACATCACACGAGTGATGTCTACTGCCGGCCTTGCCCCATCATAGTTCAACGGCCCCCGAGCAGGACTCGAACCCTGATGGGCATGTTTTGCTCCCACCCGTTTAGTTTTCGTTAAGGGGTGGATATCACTAGAAATGCAATGTAGGGATGCTGCGAGTCGTGGTCTTTCAGACAAGAGCACTGCATCATATCGCATGCCGCAATATAATTAGTACCACAGTCATTGAGTTCTATGGTCTATGACGGTATTTAGGGATGGTCTAGTCTGGTGCCTAGAGGCTGTTTTCAGAGAATTACAATTGCACATCTAGTGGACAGGATGAGCATCTTCAGCTGGGGCCATTGAGACAGCAACCTTTTTTTTTTCGGATCAGCAACCGATAAGGACTTACACTGTTAGTGGTAGGTCAAGGACAGAGATATCCAATGACTCGTCAAGGAGATGGACTCGTGGAGAGCAGCATTACGGAAATAATGAATAAAGCCGGAGCGAGGAGTGCCATTGTACTGTGAAATTGAGGTAGCTGAGGGCGAGAGCTGATCTACATCAAGCTACATTGATCTATCCAGTAGCAAGTGCGTTTTGGGGTCGGATGCCGGCACATCTAAGACCAAATAAGCGTCAAGGATACTAATGATAGCCCTTTGAAGTAAGCCGGGGCGACATCATCAGTTTGGATTCAACTTCCCTCACCCCATCCCCGCGAACCGGTAATGGCTGGCTAGGCGCGAGTTTTTCAACCAGCTGTACGCACAAGTTACTAGCTTCTAGTGGGGATCGGTCTAGTAATTCGTAGTCTCAAGAATGCGGGAAAGCTCGTGTCGTAGCTGGATAGATAGAGGTAACATGAGGCGGGAAGTGCTCCATGTTGACTTCGGGATTCGAAGGCCACATCGGGATGCCTGCCTCCTCAGGACGGTGTGACGCGGGCTGCCCTCAAACTATAGATGACCTCTCGCAAACTCTCCTAAATGTAGAAAAAAGAATGGCAGACCGGGAAACGCCGCCATCTCGAATTACAGGGGTAGCTTGAGATCCCTCTTGATGGGTATTGTACGTACCCGTGAAGCGCTAACTCTCAACTAAAATGTGCGGCATTCGCGGAAGGGGATGCTGCCCAGAGATTCTAATACCGGTTAGTTGGGTATAGAGCAAAAGATCGGTAGCGTCGAGTTACTATTTTGACCGGGGAGCTTTGATGGGCTTCTGCAAAACCAAGGGAACTGGGTTCAGCCGCTCCAGTACTTCGTGCTAGAGGTTGGCTTGTTCCTATGTGGAGTATGAATTACTTTTCGACCCGGGATGTTCTCGATGCCGCTAAACTTCACCCACGCGCCCGATGTTGTGCACTAGCACTGGTACCAATTTCACAGGAACTCGCAAGCCATTCTTCTACACTAGTGGAACGAAGGGGGGGGGGGGGGGGGGGGGGTGTGGATCTGGAGCAGCACATGGAAGCGGAGTCTGGACCCTCGTTTATATCAAAAGTTGTGGATTTGGTGATGGTCCCTGCAGTGGCGTTTTCCTTCAATATCTAGTTTACAAGACAAACCCCGACGACCCCTAAAATGGTTACCTTAAATCCGGAGGAGGTCCGGGATAACGTGCGCTATGCTGTACCGGGGCAATGGATGGATGGCTTTCCCTCTTGGCTCTTGTGGCTGACCCTCACTCACGGTACCTTACCGGGGAACAAGATCGATCCAACGTTGAGTGATATTTATCCGACTCAAGTCCAGATGGTTTTGAGAACGGTAATCCCTGCCTGCCCATGGCCTGGCTTTTGCACTAGTTGGTTGAGCAGGCTCTAGGCCAATCCGGATGCGACTTTGGACATCGAAGCTCCCAGCACAGATAAAGTACGATGGAGCTCCACATATCAATTGATCAATGATGTCTCGCACAGGACCGCAGTGTGGGGGCGAGAGAAAACATTGGGCTGGGCAGGCAGGAAGGAGGTATCAGCCTTCAACTCTGTAAACTTGGTATTTCACATAGCTTCATACCCACTTCTTCAAGATGCTAAGGCGGTTAGACAAGCAGTATATTTGAAGCCGGTGAAGAGCAAGTAGCAGGAAGGAGGGACCTGGAAAAGAGGACCAAGTCGAGGCAATGGCACCCCAGTCCCGCTCTTTCTCCTCCCGCCTTTGGGAAAGCACTGTCAGTGACTGTGGTTGTGTCACGCCCCCTTCCCGAGAATCTGCGCATGTGCTGGCGTGTTCCGAGGGTTGATAGACCGGTGTATTGTCCACTCGTTCAATTGTACTTGCCTGATTCGTATGTCTCCTGTCCCACCCCTGCTACGCATGAGAAACACTCAAGGTAGGTAAGGATTTCCACCTACAGCCAGGCTTCCTCCTGCTATACCATGACTTCCGCTGTACCCCATCAGGCCAGCACAACGGTAAAGGAGTCAGAGGAGGAAAGAGTAACCGGCGGGACAAATATGGGCGAGGAAGGCACCGAGGAGCAAAATTCTTGGCCGAGTAATAGGGGGAACGATCAAGGAAGAACTCGAAGTGTTACATCTCGGCTTTTCCCTACCATCTCCATCTTTTAGATTTACAGGCACCTCAAAATCAAGCTGCCCAAGACGGATCTCCAAATCAACAACCATCCACCTGCGGATATTGAACCCTCCCCTCTTCCGACGGCAAACACTGCGCCCTGCCCTTCGGTGCACTGTCCTCGTTCTCTGGTGACCGTACCAATCCCACAACTAGTTAAGGTATGCTGTGTTACGACCACATTCTTCCTCCTTCGACCAGTCCCCGCTTTTTCCTGCGGTCATGTCATGCCAAAGGCAAAATTGATGTCTGTCAAGCTCCAGGCCCGTGCACCAGATCTCTGCACCCCATCCAGTGCGTTGGAAGAGTTGCGCTGAGGCAAACCGGCCAGGGCTGAGGGGACTACTTTAGTGTCATCTCTCCATCCAACAACCCCTGAAGCCTGGAGCCTGTCTTGATTGGGAGTCATCGGCTTCAGCTTCATCTAAGTGTTGCTGGCCGGATCGCGACTGTCATCGGCGCCGTGGGTGTGTCGAGTGTGAATGTGTACTCGATGTATCCAATTTCGGTACAACCCGGGTCGCGTATTTTTTTTCGAGCTCGACAAGTACTCCTCTGTTCCGCCCCTGGGATTGGGCAAGTTTGACCCCGACATCCATCAATATCCATCCTTATATCATCAATATTGCAATCCTCTGCCCTCCGGAATGGTGTCCAGTGCGCACTATTACCCTCCATTCCCCCCCTCTTCTGATCCTTGGTTAGCTGGCACAACACGGCGTCGACAATTCGGGGAAAAGATTGATTGGTTCGTCTGTGATCTCGCGTCCAATCGCCAAGTGTCCCAGAGCCTCGGAGCTGATTTGGGAGATCCCCGGAAGAGGCTAAAGCACCCAAGAACCACCGTCGAATCACAGCGCCAACACCCCGGATAACGAATCTTACCAAGCCCTCTAGGTTCTGGCGCAAGGGTTGGTGACAGCTCAGATCCTTCTACATACCCATTAATTACAGAAAATTTTCACCGGGTTTACTTTTTTCTTTAATAGTCTCCTTTGCTTATTCGTCTTGTCATCTGTTCCTGTCGCCCCGTGAGTGACCCTTGCGACGTTTGAGACGCCCTGCTTTCATCCCTCCCATGTTCCATCCCACCACACCACTTGTTTCTAGCCAGTCCAACTGTCAAATTACGCACAATCGTGCCCCTCTCTTCAAAGCCGCCCCACAGCGTAAACCCTCCCGGCGTGCTAGAGTCAAGAAAACGCCGAAGAAGTACCAGCGGGAGAAATGTTGATTGCGGAAATCAGAGTTTCAGCCGGCTCCGGAACGCCTAGCTACCTCGCCCGATACACAATGTATTGGTGTACTTGCGTACACTACATCGACCACACTTTGAGAGAGTTGAGGTCTCTTTCTTTCCCACTTTTTTCAGACTTTTGTTTTTTGACCCCCCTCCCACACCTGACTAGTGCGAATTGTAGACACTATTACGTCGCTGGGCTAGTGTTCAGTGAGCCAGGCGGGACCGAACCAAGTTTGCTACGAATCTCCAGTGAAAAGATTCCTAGGAACAACCCTGGAGCCGCGATAGTGCGCAGCTGTAGTGGTTCTTGCAGAGCTAGGGTCGATTATTGTGGCTCTTGCCTATGGCCCATTTTCAGTGAGACACTCTGGTTCCGTACCCTCGGTCCCATACCAAACCCCCCAGCCCGGTTCTAAATGCTAGTGTATACGCTACTGCAATTCTTGTACTGGCAACTTCGAGAGGCGTTTTGATCCTGTACCTCTCATTGGGACCCGTTCTTTCTCACTCGATGACCGCTGGCCTGCTAGACCCGGTCTTCTATCCGGGCTCGTCATGGCGCGTGGTTTTGTACATTGGCGCCGACCTACTTGTAGAACCGGCTGGTGTCTTTGTTGCTTCTCGAGCTTCACGGCAGGATTGTATCACTTGCCTGCTCCCTCCCCAGTTTCCCTAAACAGACCCTCGTTCCATTCCCAAGAGAGCCCCACCCGTACCTTTGTTCCTCCAACATACCTAGCTTACTTGCTCCTTGACGCCACAATCGAACTTTGACTATTATTCCTAGTCTCACAAGGATCTGTCTCTTCTGACTTGTCTCCTACCGTCGGACCTGTGACGGAATCCCGTTTGCTATCGGCAGGTCACCTAGTCTAGCCTTGGATTCCATAGCCCGTGGAGCCAGCGCTCCCGTGCCCGTCGAGAACGTGGCTTTCTAATGTCTCCCCCTAATCAAGCGGAGCCCACACCCATCTCCACCTGCTCGACTCTCTTCAGCTGTCTTCCTCCCTCCCCAACTTGACTACCCATGATAGGATCTAGTCTGGATACGCTTCAACCTAAATCCAGGAATATAAATACCATTTCATCCCCCCCCCATCTTCTCCCCACGACTCCTTGCTCACCTCCCAAATACCTTTGATCTACACCACCTGCTCCCATCTTCACTCCCGGCCCTTCACTTCCGGCCTTGGAATCGCATCCTACCCGGTCCTCTGCCATAGCCAGCGCTCCACTTACACATCTGACTACCCGGATCATTCGCGCGTCATAATGGTCAACTCCGGTTGCCGTCATCATGCCGCTCTTCCAGAGCAGGGAAGACCAGTCGACCACCAGTTTGTCCCAGCCGCCTCTACTCCTGACAAGGGCGCAACCGTCATGATGGTATAAACCAACCTCCCCTATCAGTGGCAGACTGCCCTGGCTTCCCTATCTTGGTCCGGCTGCTCACCTCTTTATAGGGCAGTATCCCTGGCTTACGGTGCCCGACGTGTGCGGCCCAGGGAAAGGAGGTTTGGGTTATTCCTGGGCGCAAGTGTGGATATTGCGGCACACCGGTCGGCTAAAGTGCTTGATATCTGTGGGTAGCGAGCGAACTTTGTGTTGACGTGCGTGGAATCCTCTCTGCTTGCACCATAGGTTACCTGTTAGGTTTGGCTCCGAAACTAACTTGGAGGAGCAGTCTTTTTTATTTTCTATCTCGAATCGAAATTTAGGCGTAAGGGATTGGCGGGCTCGCGGACGGGCTTTCGGGGGCTAGGGATGTGGCATTTGGGCTTTGGGGTGTGCGATGGCCAGGGAATGGGCATTAATGGGCATTAATGGTAATGAGCATGGGATGCATCTTTTACTCTTTCTTCGGATTATCCTAGCACTCGGCGTTCACAGAATGGCTGGGCGAAAGTTTGCAACAACATCCTCCGAGTTCGCACGCGATGGCAACCCGTCTTCAACCGCCAGACCGATGCCAACGACTGGACACTGCCACGATGTCTACCGCGCCTCGATCGACACGCTGGATTTAGGGGATTTGGACTGTGAGCGGAAGCCCCGGTTGTTGGTGTACCCTGCCTCACATCATTGAGCATGTTGAGTGTGTTGTCACCTATTATTACTTGTTATTATTATTTTCCCCCCTATTTTCCCCTCTCCTTTCTGTTGCCAAAATTCCTGTTTCTCAAGGCCCTGCTGGACTGACAGGGGCCAAGCCTCATTGATTGAGGCTAAGGGTATAGAGGTCTTCGGTCTGGTAGCCAAGATGAGTGCAATATACATAGAATGACATTTTATCACTTCAGATCCCGTATAAAGCCAAACGCCCGTGTCTCCTAGTCAGGAATAGTAGAAAATGGGTTATATTCCACGTCGACAACCACGCGACTCAGGCTCAAACGGTCCAACGAGGCAGGAAGGAGGTTACACCAAACGGTGCATCCACACCAGAAAGTGTTTAATGATACAACCTCGAGCTGTGGTCTTCCTTTCAAGGGTCCAAGCCACAGAGCCACCAGGATTTGGCGGTTTTAGGTAATAGCTTGCGCATTGCCCGCTGAATTACATCCCAGCGACGATCATCGAGGTTTCATGGGGCCGGAAAATGAGAAGCTCTGACCAGCCTAGTTAATCGCTGTAATGGCACTAGCCAGCACTGGCGTGTGCTGGTTGCCAGGCAAAGGTCAGCGGCTGGCTTTGACTAACTCTGATTACCATTGATACTCTCCCATATGAACAGAATGAGAATGAGAGGGCTTGGGCGGACAGCAGGGGAAAGCGAGTGCCCCATATTTCTATGTACCAAGAGAGGGGTTGAGCTAAATTGAGAGGCTTGGGTACTATTCAACTGCAGCAGGGAAGCCGCCGCCGGATTTGGCAAAGTTCAACACCACTGGCTGTGAACGCAGCTCTGGGAGAACCGAACCAGGCTCAACACAAAACGACAATCTTCCGAGTATATCATCCAAGGAGACACAACCGGACGGATCATCTCATGCCCCATATGGCTTAGATCTAACTAAATACGGGGCAGACCATGTACGGTGAGTGCTGTTTCGAGCCTTAGAGCGACGAAAGCGACAAAATCGGGTTCTTGATTCCTGATTAATTGAGACGAGTTCGCGAGCTACACATGGGTTTTTGCTATGACGTATCACATCTCGACTGTCGCCATTTGAAGGCGCATGGACCGGCGTCTCTGGGTCGGATCCCCCGAGCCAATGTGAGGTCGGCAACCAGGGCCACCAAAGCAAGCACATCAAACGTCAAGGCCAATAATGGTCATGGAACGACACGATGCAGTTGGGAAGTCTCTACTAATATGTACAATCGGCTACCCACATTGATGAATGCCCACATGATAGTTGCCTGGGAGGGAATAGATCAGCCAAACTCGCTCTTGGCCGGCCAACATCTTCCGCACGTTTTCGTCAACGACTTCGTGGGCTCCTCCCTCCCACCCCCTCGCCTTTTTCTACCCCGAAAAACCCGGTTACCAGTTTCCACTAGCAAATCGATCACCGGGTACCCTGAAATAAGAGCAAGGACCAATAGTACAACCGAGATGGTAAAGAGCCTGGGGTATGCAACGCACGCAGGGTTGCTGGGCCCGCGCTAGCGTGCGCAAGTACATGTGGCTGGACGAAGTACATGTGGACGAAAAGAGCGGCGGATGGGATTTTAGCCTGCAGATCTTGAGGGCCGGACCACTGGGCCGGGACTGCATGTGGACCGAATTTAGCAGTCATCTGGTTCAGAGGGGAATTACTTACTTCGTTACGGGGATGGTGGTGAAGGGCGCAGGCCTCTGCGCCCTGGGTGGCCTCTTCAGCAGGTGCGGTCGATCATTGCGACACCTGCTCCCTTGCCGACCCTGGATGATAGGATAGACTGAACAGGGGCGGCCGTGATGGTGATGATCACCGGGTAAGTCGGAGCGGTTTACTTTCGTACTGGACGACGACGCCTTCACCGCCCTAAAAAAAAAGATGGTTTCCAAGAAACAGCGATGCATAGTGGTCTGGAGAACCTGGAGTGGCGGGCGGGACGACGCCACTTCAGTCACTTCAGGGCGTGCATCCTGACAGCCGGGCCTTCATAACAACACGCCCGCATGGCTGGCGGATCGCCTAGCTAGGCCATGCCATGCCGTGTTGAAAAGACGAGCGGCTCCTCTTCTAGAAAGGCCCATTCTGCGACCTGGCCCGCCGCCGCTTATGCGTGTCGCAGTTTTATTATATCCATTCCACTGGGCCGATTCTGTGCTTGCTTCTTTCCTAGTTGAGCTATTAAAAAAAGAGGTCGCTTAGGCATGTCTCCTGTGCCTATCGTCAGTTATATCGAAACGGGCAACACGGCTGGTCTTGCTTGGAAAGCCGGGTGAAGAATCAGCCGATCCCGGGTCTATTCCGCACGCCTTGTTCAACGGTATAACATCAATGGTCTCAGAATAGATTCTCCGGTGTACGCTCTCCCAGTTCAGGACGATCCGTCGGCCCATCCTCTACTATTGGGAGAATGGCCGTCGAAATATTGCTTTTCCTCGTGGCTTCAATGGCCCTGGAAGGCTGGGGCTACCCACCAAGACACCCTCATCCCCAAGGACCTGTGGCCAGGGTTATCAATGCAGGAGCTCCGGCCAAGGCTACATATTTGGATGGAGCCGGAAGGGTTCAATATATCGGTGCTTCCGGTAGTGATGGGATGTCATGGTAACGATGCTTTTCAGACTCTCTCATGACTTTAAATGTTCCTTTCCGCTTGTCCTTTGAGGCTGAGTTGTCTACTTCAGCGCCCTTCGCTCTGCGGAGCACCGCAAGACTGCAAGACTGCGCGCATTACTCCACTCGCCGACATCAATCAATTGACCAATATGACATGCTCTACAGGCATTCACAGGCATGTCCACCTCGTGATCGTTCGTATACGAAACATGTACGGAGTAGGAAGTATTTGCGATTTGTTGCGTACCATCTCGAAATGACCTCTCGCAACTCGCAACTCTTAACTGACATGGCTACCCTTAATATGACCAAAAAATGTAACAGTCCAATCCCCGGCAAGAGCGGCGACATTTAATATTTAATCAATTGCAATTAGGTAACTTCGACGAGGGGTTCGAATTGAATCAATTATTGATGATTTACTTCGTACCTCGTAATAATACTTCCTCCTCATCCGGTGAGAGAAGAAGACCCCAATCGCCCAACCAAAAGACGTGAAATGCCGCCCTTTCCTCACCCTGTCTGCATGAGACCAGACCCTCCCTTCTCTTCCTTTGTTCCTTTGCCCTGCCAATGAATGGGCAAGCCTCCAGTCCCAGTAATGTCCGTTTTGCAGTGGTGGTGTTGCTGTCTTCATTCTCCGCGGCTTCTTTGCCGAGCCCTCCCGGAAGGTTTGAGCCGGAAGCACCACGACCTTGGGTAGGGTAAAATGCTACGAAGTCACACAACCGGCCCAGGTGGAGGGGAGGGCACGAAGACCGGAGGGAGGAGGAGGGTCCCGGAACAGGGGTGGGCACTGGCACTTGACCACCCTTTTTTACTCACATTTACTAGCACTGCAACGCACGTACGACACCCTCCAATAAGTGGCTCAAAGCTCAGGGTAGCGCTATCGCCTTGGGAGAGACCTTATTACCGGGTTACTGGGAGATGTGCCAAAATCCCTGCGTCACATCCACCAATACGACCCCCACACGCATGAGTTACATGTCGCTACCCTGGCGATCTTGTTATGAAAGCCAGTGAGATGAACTGGGATTGCGACGAAGTAGGATCGAGCTGTGGCTATTTGTCCGAAAGAGGACTGGCAGGTAATAGATTAATTGCTGCAGCATACAAGTGCACGACCATTGGCAAATGTGACAGGTAAATAAGTGATCAAATGGACTTTCCGTCATTCTTTCTCATTCTCGTCCAGAGTAGGGGATCGGGTGGTAGATTACAGGAGGACCCTTGACGTGCCTCCCGTCCGAGGCCTTTCCTTCACATACCCGCGGAGATGTGAGGGGGTTTCGTCCCATTGATTGGATTACGAGGCGGACAAAAGTGCAGGGTAAGCATGTTGGGACGAGAAGCGGGGTGCATCCTTTGACAGGTGAGACTCGGCAGGAGTAGATGAGTAGATGTGTTTAGTCAAACCAATGTTCACAAATGGCTCTTGGAGTTGAGGTTTATAAATTTAGATCGTTGGCGTGGGAAAGCATCAAATCGTATACACCAAGGCTTGCCTGTGGTTGAGCCATCTTGAAGCGCCAACTGCTTTCTCTGGGGGTGGCTGGCTGTTCCCGGCTCCTTGGTACGAGTTCCGGGGCAGGGTCCTGTTTTTGTCCTTCGGAATTTGGACATCGTTTTCTGTCTAAAATGCCATCTTTGAGACGAAGCGGTGTAGCACGACGCAGGGATGGTTCAGGAACGCCACAGTCGTGCCTTCACTTGAACACAAGCCTTGGGAAATTGCCTCCAACTTTTTGGCAACGTGGGGGTTTGTGCCGAGGTGACCTTGTGTGAACTGGTTACGACTTCGGAGTAATACATCAATCTTGGTAAAAGAGCCCGAACTACGAAGGTAGAGAGGGGATATTCATATTAGGGCAGGGCACCTAACTGTAAAATTAGGGAGCATGAGACCCCTCGACAAGGCGCCCGGTTCTCGCTTCGAGTTCCGTCAGAGGCTTATTAGCAAGGGATGAGTAGTTTATAGCATCGTCGTCCTTAATGAGAGCTGGCTAGGCTTGGCCCAGCTGTTGCCTTCGACGATGCTCGTAGTAGAGTCCCCGTTTTCCAACCCGCCCGGCATCATTTTCTCCTCACGCTCGCCGACTACCTCGGTGTTTGTAGCGGTTGACGTCGTTGGAGTGAGCCTCATGCATTTCGAACACTTGCGGAGGCTCGGGAGTGGTTGTGTGAACGTTCCGAGCTGTCATTTTGGATGGGGCGGCGGGGTGGTTCTTCGTCAATGGGTACAGGTAACATTGACGTGTTGTACACTCCACCAACGAGCTGTCGGGGCAGGCATCGAGTTCTCAATGGACAGGGTTGCGCTTGATTGATGCCGGCCCCGATTTGCCATTTGGTGGAGAGTTGAGGCATTTGGCGCTACGAAGTGCGCTAGGACCACCGTTTCTATTCTAGCTACAGACTTGAACTCAAGTCTGAGGCCGGACCAAGCCAGCGCCAGCTGACAACGATCGAGGTCCGAAGTAGACCATGTACACTGCCTGGCTGTAACATTGGTCCTCGCCGATCCCACGTTCCCTGGAGCCCAGCTGAGACGTTAATAATGCCCCCAAGTACTATTGTTCGTACCCCACTACTTTGGCAGCATCAATATTTCGTACAATATTTTCATTATTTTTTCTTCCTTTTTTTCTTTTGGGAATCATTTCCGTTGTCAATTGAATTGCGAAGTGTATTCCTTCATGGCACTGAATTCTCATGTGTAGGCTAACTCATCAAATGCCTCGAGATGCGGCTATTGACGTAGTGGCCAAGGCCTAGCGTTTGGACCTTCAATACCGCCAGGGTCGTACTGCGCTAGCTTGGCGTAGTGTGCGAGCTTATGTGATATCACTTTGGGTTCATTGCCGGCCAAGAACGAAGCACATACGATGCAGTGATGCAGTGTGTGCACGTACATTTGATACTTGACACGGGCAAACTGGCTACTTCATAGGCATTTGAGGGCAAGTGCAATCCAGGCGTTGTTCCTGATGGCTTGGGAAAATGAGTTTCACTGATACTTGCCCAATTCGATTGCTAAGCTCAACTGAACTACGTAGTTTACCTCAGCTCGATGAAGAATGAAGTAATACAGCCACACCATCAGTTGATACCAAACGACGTTGGGCAGCCGCTTGTACTGGTACCACGCATAGAGAGCAAGAAACCAGCACGTTCTCTGTCGTCGTACTTCGCAGTGTACTTCGTACCTCGCCGTGTCTCAAAAAGACTCAAGCCTCCGTCGTCGTCGCATGGCCCGTGCGGCCCGACTCCCCCTTCCCTCGTCAGCGTTGCGCGAGTCTCTCCAATTGTCGATTGTCTGGCCAAGTCCCGTTGCCAGCAGCTCCGCCACCCCACTCGGATCCCGTTTCGCGCGAGTCCAGTTAAAGGAGCACTTCTCGTGTTCCAACATCGCTTCGCATCGTGCCTTGCAATTCCGCAGCAATCTTACTCGCCATAATCCCCCGGCATTATCAATTGGACCGGTTTGTTGTGGGCCTGTCAATTACCCCCTCCCCCCCCTGGGCCGCCAAGGGCCCAGCTCAGCCCAGACAGTCATGACCACTTTCGGCCAGAGCGGCATTGACATCCTCTGTGACGCCGCTGCCAACTCCTCTTCACATCCTCCTCCTGCCCGGTCGGCCCCAGTCCAGCTCCCACCGGCCCGGAGCAGCAATGTGGCGGTGCCTCAACTCCAGCAGCTACCACAGCCGGCTCCGGCCCCGGCCCCGGCGCCAGCCCCGTCACTCACCACCGGTCAGGTGAAGCAGTCCAAGAGGAAACATCCCAGCTCGCCTAGATCGACACCTCCCTCTCACGTCTGTCACATCTGCGCCAGGGTCTATGAGAGGGCCGATCATCTCACGCGCCATTTACGAGCTCACGAGAATGCTCGTCCTTACCAGTGCACCAGGTGTCCCAAGCGCTTTAACCGTGCCGACCTTCTCACCCGCCATGAGGCCACTCATGATCGCGACGGCTCCGACTCGGGACGCCCCTCTACCCGGAGGAGTGACCGTGCGTCTGAAGCTTGCGTCCACTGCGCCTCGTCCAAGTCGAAGTGTGAGGATGAGAAGCCGTGTACGAGGTGTAGGACTAGGAACCTCGTTTGTGAGATGCCAACCAAACGCTTCAACCAGCTCCGCACTCCAAGTTCGTATGCCACCGCCGTGTCTACTCCTGAGTCGACGTCGTCGGTGACTGCTGGGCCGGAGATCGGTACCGGTTCATCCTCATTAGCGCCTCAGTACGACGCAGAGATAGATGCGGATGTCGGCAATGCCTCATTCCTGAACGGCTCCGCGCAGGCTGCTGCGAGCAGCAGTCGTCATTTGCTGCAGAGTCCCGTCTCCAATCCCATTTCCCAGAGCCAGCAGCAGCAGCAACCCATACAGACCTCTGGTGCCCTTGATAGTACGACGTACTTTAATCCTTCACAGAGCACGTTCCGGAACTTAGACTTCTCGGCGTGGGACTTGAACTTTGATGACATACCCGTGCCGCAGTATGAGCCCTTTGGTCCTAGCCCCTCGACCGGCTCCAACGCATCCAAAGCGTCGGGCAAGACTGTCATGAGAGACCCTGCTCGAGGCCATGAAGCTTTCAAGAGGTCGCCTTGGTTATGGGAGCCCAGCCATGAAGATTACATTCGTCGGGCAGCGGAGGATCTCAACGTAAGCGATGATATCACGCGAGGTCTTCGGCTAGAGCGGGTGTCGAAGGAGTTGTACCCTCAAATCAGGATGGACTCCTCGATGCGCGACAAACTGTTTGCTCTGGTTCTCTCACAGAACAAAGACACCGGCAAAGTTCCCTCCTTTCCATCACTCGGATTGCTCAATTACATTCTCCTCATGCACTTTACCCAGGAAGCCCGCAAGTTCGACACCTGGATTCATATAGGATCCTTTGATCCTGCATCTTCTCTTCCGATATTTATCGCAGCGCTTGTTGCGAATGGGGCTATCTACGTGTCTGCGCCTGCGATTTGGCAATTTGGAATGGCTCTTCATGAAGTTGTCCGACTTGGCATTGGCCACCATGTACGTGTCGCCCCCTTCATGCGAAACTTGCCATTGCCACTTGTCCATTTGACCCATACTTTTATAACTAACAAATCATCTGGTGATGCCGAATAGATTGAGAAGCGTAACTTGAACACAAGGGATCTCACTACTCTCCAAACCTTCCTAGTTAACCTAGATATCGGAATCTGGAGTGGCTTCCAGAGAAAGATGGAGATTGCCGAGAGCTTTCTTCTGCCACTTGTAACGGTAAGTGTAACTCACCATACGCTTCGTGAGACGGAGAACCTGCCCACAACCGCTATACTAACACGGGACATAGATGATACGGCGAGCTGGTAGATTTTCATTACCTCCAGACTCTCCAGACATTGTTCCTATAGAAACGGATACGGCAGAAGTCTTGGACCAAAAGTGGCGGAAATTCATAAACAGGGAGTCATACAAAAGGTAGCGTAATCTCTCTCTTAGAAACCACTTTGTTTTTGACTAGCAAAGCTGACGGGAAGAACAGACTTGTTTTGCACGTGTATTTCCACGATGCTCAGTCTTCCATGTCACTGTGCAAACACCCTGCCATTTCATTTACCGAGCTATGTTTCAGCCTTCCCGCGTCTAGAGATCTTTGGATGGCCCGAACAGCAGAACAGTGGCGGGATATTTACCTCTCCAAGGCAAGCTCAGCCCCACCAGCCGACATCCCCAACATTTCCGAGGCAATGCACCACCGTGATCTCATTTCCATGTCGGGCGTCCTCATCGACAAGGAGATCTCCTACGCTGCGTTATTATACGGTTTCCGCGCCCAAGTCTCTAGCTACTGGGAGTCTACCAAGTTCTACTCTGCCGGACGGCAACCAAACGCTCCGCTTACCAACTACCCTCCGTGGGTCCAAATGCAGTATCAGACCCTCTACCGAGACCTCAATGTCCTAGCAAACCACGCCGTTGCTGCCGTCCCTCACTCTCGTCACCTCGCCTTAACCTCCGAAATCATGATGATGACAACTCACGTCTCCCTCGACGACCTGCAAAAATTCGCCGGTAAAGCCGGCGAAGACGAAGCCAACCGCGTCTCCGACGCTCTAGACCAATACTGGGCCACGACCCCCATAGCGCGCCACGCCGTCTGGCACGCCGGCCAGGTCTTCCGCCACGCGAGCCTCCTCCCGCCCACCACCCTCCGCGACTTCGCCGCCGTGGCCGTCTACTACGCCAGCCTCACCCTCTGGATCTACGGGCTCCTCCGGCCCAATGAATCCGGTTCTGATGACCTCAAACAGTGCTGCGTGCCCGTCAACGGCGAGGAGACGCCGCAGACGCGCGAGTTCATCGTCAATGGCGGGGTTCCGGGGCTTCGCGTGGGCGATGCCATTGAGCCGATTTCGAAGGATGGGATTGTGCTTTCGACGGCGAGGTCGTTGTTGAGATCGAATTTCCCTGTGCAGGAGGAGGCGTTACCGCCGCTTGTGGAGAGCTTGAGTCGTTTGATGTGGGATCTTGTGGGTGATGGGAAAGTGCTGTAGCTGTTCTCCCCATTCCACCCCCTCATTTCCCTGCTTTTTTCTTTTTCTTTTTTCGCTAATACCTGCTTCTCTCTTTCTCTCTCTCTCTCTTTCCTGTTGTCTGCATTGCTCTGGTGGTATGGCTTCGAGGGCGCGGGATATCATGGGATTTTCAGGGTCATGTTCCTCTTTGTATATGTGACATGGCGTTATACAAAAACGGGGTATTGCATTCCCGATCCTCTTATAGGGTCCAAGGGGGACTGGTTGGTTCACCATCTGTTGAATGGACTGGAAAAGGGATGGTTTTTTCCCTTTTTTTCCTTAATATTATATCTATTCTCTCGGCTACGAAGGACGAGGAACCATGGGGGAGTTTCAACACTGGTTGAGGATGTTTATCTTTTGTCATTTTTTCTTTCCCGACTCGTTCGCTATGTACATCTGAACAGGACGGGAGATACGGGGTGGAGTCAATGGATTTGTTTCGGACATGTCTATACCTAAAAGCAATGATACCATTTTGAGTCGTTTTTTCTTCTTTTCTACATAAATATATACCGAAGGGGAGAATGGGCCCTTTCCAAAATGGCAAGACGAGGATTGATATAGATCACCTGAAGGACCGAAATACTCTGTTCGCTCTCGCTCTCGCTCTCGCATTCGTGCTGTCGAAGAAGACAAAAAGCAACGGATCAGAATGGGCATCCATAAAACATTTCAACCAAAGATGCAGACGGACAATATCGAAGCGTAACCCGCAAGAAAAAAGCGAAAAAAAAAAAAAAAGAAGGCAAGCTCTCGCAATCGGAACAGAATCTCCTTTCTAAAGTCGGAACGAAAACAGTTTGATGCTTACTCCCGGCGAGCCTGAGGCTGCGGATGAGAAGGCGCCCAGTTCGTCGGCTGCGCTGGATATTCTGCAGATTAAGATAAAAAAAACAAAGCGTTAGTCAAGACGCTCATCTTGTAAACGAAAAAAAAAATGAAGGGCAAAGTAAATAGAAAACTTACGCGGCGTAGCCTGCTGTCCATACGCAGCCTGCGGTGGTACCTGCTGTCCATATCCACCCTGCGCGGCAGGCTGCTGCCCATACATAGGTTGACCCGGCATGGGTGAAGGAGATGCATGACCCTGGTACCCGTACTTGTGCCCCGCGGCGATGACGGGCGCGACGGTCTGTTCGAGGATATTCGTGGTCCGGTTGACGAATTTCTTCATCGTCTTGCTGCTGAGGAGACCGCCGCCGCCGCCGCTGGTGGGTGGCCGGCTGTTTGCCGATAAGGAATGGTTGAGGGCTGGAGTCTTGGGTGGAGGCGGGAAAGAGGTGGTGGGGGTGTTGGTGTAGGTTGGTTGAGGGGGACCGTATTGAGTTGGGGGATTGGTCGTCTGGACGCCGGGACCGTAGGGTCCTACTACGGGGGTTTGAGGATTAGGGGCGCCGTAAGGGGCGGTACCGGGAGGACCATAAGGGCTCTGGGGTGGTTGGCCGCCAGGCTGGCCACTCATTTGGTTGCCCATGGCGGAGACGGGTCGGTGGGGAAGGGGTGGAGGGGCCATGCCTACTTGGCCTGGAAGGGGAGGGCCGTAGTGGTAGACGGGACGGGGCCCGAGGTTGGCGGTTTCCGGTCGGGGAGGAAGCGCGACGGGATTATACGGCGGAGGAGGGTCATTGGGGATTGGGACTTCTACACCTGGCTGGCCGGGCATCGGAGCTGAGGTGGGCTGAGTGGGATGGGATGCGCCTGGACCATAGGGGGGATGCTGGCCTGGTTGGCTTTGGAGTTGACCCTGAGGTTGACCCTGTATTTGCCCCTGAGGTTGGCCGGTAGGAGGGGCAGCCTGCATCTGGCCTTGAGGGAGAGATGGCGGCTGGGTTGGACCTGTCGCCTGGGCGGTAATAGGAGGAGGAACGCTGTAGACAGGAGTGGCGGTCGAAGGCGTCTGGGTCTGGCCAGGAGGAGGCGTCGGTCCGTGAGATGAACCCGGAGGAGGCACGTTATATGCGCCGGAGTTGGGGCGGGTAGCGCTGTGCACCGAAGGCGCCTGCGTAGGACCATGCTGCGAGGCCGGGGTCTGGGGTACAGAACTAGGTCTAATCGAGGGACTCTGTCCTGGCGCGGCGCCGTGCTGTAGTGGAGGCGGCGACTGAACCATGTTATGTGCTGGCGGACTTTGGGGCCGATGCACCTGCTGGTAAGCAGGGTGAACGGCGGGAGGAGTCGCGCTGTGTGGGAAATACGAGGTGGTTTGCTGCTGCTGCTGTTGCTGCTGCTGCCCTGGACCGGATCCAGGAGTGGGGGACGCTACACCACCAGCCGGCGAGGCAGTCGGTCCATAGGCATGAGGTTGGTTCGGCGGAACGCCACCTGGGCCGCTCGGTGGTGGTGACATCATCGGGGGGCCCACCTGAGGAGGTGCTGGTCCGTACATATGCGGTTGGGCTTGGGGAGCCTGCATGGGACCAGGGCCGACGGGAGGCGAGGTTGGCATGCCGGCCGGTGGTGGTGTCGGATGAGCCTGTTGAGGATATCCTGGCTGCTGAGGTTGGTTAGGATTTTGCGGTCCGGAAGGCGGTAAATTTGCATTCGCAACTACTGGAGGTGCTCCTCCTGGATGGCCCATGGAAGGGGGCCGAGCTCCAACGACAAACGGTGGTTGCTGTGGTTGCTGTGGTTGACCAGGTTGGCCAGGTTGACCGGGCTGACCGGGAGAGGCCATACCTCCTTGAAGCCCAGGAGGGCCGTGGTGAGGTATCTGGAACTGACCACCTGCAGCGGGTGGTCCTCCTTGCGCCGGACCGCCCTGTTGATTAGGTGGGGCGTATGCCTGGTACGGGTTCACGGCAGCAGGAGCGGGTGTGGCTCCTTGTTGTGGTGGGCCGGGTTGGAATGGCTGGATATGGGAAGCTTGAGGAGGAGGACCAGCAGGAGAAGTCGGTTGACTAGGAGGGCCATGTTGGTGAGGAGGCTGGCCTTGCTGAGGAGGAGGACCCGGGGATCCAGGGTGAGCAGAAGCATTATAAGCAACAAACTGCTGCTGGGGCTGGGGCTGCTGGCTATGAGGTGGCTGTTGTTGCTGTTGTTGCTGCTGCTGTTGGGGAGATTGGGGAGATTGACCATGCGGAGGCTGCTGTTGTGGTTGCCGAGCCTGGCCTTGCGGATGAGGTTGCTGATGCTCAGGCTGGCCACCCTGAGGTGGCGGCGGCCGATGAACAACACCTGGCATATACTGCTGCGAAGGCAAAGTAAACCTCGCATCCTGAGGCTTCGGCGGTTCCTCGACAACCTGCGGCGTTGAATCTACAACGATGGCCTGAGGCTTAGCCTCATCTTTCTTCTCTTCTTCCTTCTTGGGTTCTCCCTGCACAGGAGCAGGAGCAGGGGCCGGAGCCGGAGCTGGTGCAGTAGTAGGAGTAGGAGCTGGTTTTCCATCCTCGCTCGTGACGACCTGCTTCTCCTCGAGGAAAAATCCCCAGGGGTTAGCCTGCGCAGGAGGTTTCGCCGACTGAGGCGTCTGCACGGAATTGTCGCCTTCCTTTCCAGGGTTGGGCTTCACAGCTGGCTCGGCGGGTAACTCGGCGAAGTTACCCGCCGGCGGTCCGGTTTGGCCATTTCCCGGGCCCGGAGGTGGCGCCGAGATGATGGAAGAATCGAGCTCGGCGATGAAGCCGACAGGATTGGATGATGGGGGCTGCTGGGTGGGAGGAGGGCCATAGCCGGGGGAGTGAAGAGCGGGCGAGTGGAGGGGGGAGGGGTGAAGAGGGGATTGTTGGGGAGGATAGTGTTGTTGGTGGGGATGCTGGGGGTGTTGCTGGTGTTGCTGTTGATAATGAGGGTGAGGCTGCTGTGGCTGGTGGGCATACTGCTGCTGCTGGGGAGGACGATGAGGTTGGAGGGGAAGGGGATAAGGAGATTGGGCATGCTGTTGTTGTCCTGGCTGTTGGGGAACGAAGGCACCGTAGGCTTGGGGATGGGGATGATGCTGTACGCCCTGGGGTGATGCCTGGGGAGGACGTTGGAGAGGCGGCGTCTGCTGTGGGTGAGGATGACCCGGGAGAGGCTGGCCCGGATTTGCATTTGGGTTCGGGGTGCCTTGAGGGCTTGGGGCTCCTTGCTGCTGACCAGGAGCTTGCCAGTAGACCGGCTGCTGCGGTGGTTGATAGGGCCTGTAGTTGCCGCTCATCGTGGGCTCTAGGACCGAAGACCGAATTGTCAACCTGTTTGCACGATAAGGAGGAAGGCAGCCTGAGCGGAGGAGCCAAGCGACGAGATAAGGCTGGGGCCGAAAGAAGACGTGGGGAGAGGTTGTGGCGGATGCTACGAGGCTTCGGCTTCAACCTCAATCAGACCGGGCTGAAGAAAGCCCGTCCCGTTCTGTCCCTGGTACCCAACACAAACCACAAACCACAAACCACCGGCCAGGGTTATACGTGAAGAGGAGGTACTTCGTAGTAAAGAGAAGAAATCATGAAAAATACAATTCGGACAAGGCCTCGGCCTCACAGCCCTCTCAGCTCTCTAACGAAAGCAAGAGAGAGAAAAATCAATTGGGGATTGAGATTGAAGGGCTGTGCAGTTGGCGATGACAGGGGGAGGCAGCCAAACTACTGAGGTGGGTAAAAAGGGGGATCGTGGAGATGAGTCGCGAAGTTGGTGTGCGCTAGTGCTACATGAGAGGCCGCTGCGCTACTTCGTTGTTGGGCTTTGGAGGTTGTGGGAGCATCGTCGCATTGTCTAAACTCGAAGGTTCCTGCTCGTCCTACCAAGTACTCATATTAGTTTACAGCCCTCGTTCTCGTTCCGGCTGCTTCGTTTTCTTCGGACGACACTGACAGAAACGAAGACCGAAATGCCTAGAATTACGACTGCAACACATCAAAATTTCCGCTTCCATTTCCGGCTCCGTTCCTCGCCCTCCTTTCCTCTTTCCCCTCCTCCTTTCCTCCTCCTCTTCTCCTTCATTCTCCATCCGCTCCGGTTCATTCCTGTTGCCGCCCAAATCTCCCATCCATCGATCCATCCATAGCATCGTATCGCATCACAGCGCTAAAATCAGGCACGCACCAACCAGTCCGCAGGCTCAACCAATGCCCGCAAAGTACGAAGTGGCATCAATGCAGAGAATCTGGTCCCAGGGTGGCTCCCATTCCCAAAGCTAAAAACAGACCACGCCCAAGCCTAAAGAGAAGCGCACGGCCTGGGCCTGGGCCTGGTCTGGCCAGGCCAGGCCATTCAACGGTCGCGTGCGGCTGAAGCCTCTAATTTCCCGCTGCCTACGTTCAATGCTCCGTTTTTCCCTTCCAGCCAGGCACTGCCCCCTTTCCTTACCTACCCTTACCTTCACCCAGGCCCAGCAACGAGGGCAACATGGACACAGCGTCTAATCTACACTACAGAGTACAGAGTGAACTATGAAAATCGAGCATCTGTCGAGGCCTGACAAAAGCGGTCCAGAAAAAGCAGCACGGAAGTTTCCAAGGGAAAAACCACGCTTGGAGTATCCTTCGTAAGACGGGCCGTTAATTCGCCCAAGGGACCGAGACGACTTCGGACGAAACAGAGAGACAAGAGAAAACGGGACGGGCAGTTTTTCTTCTTTTCCTCTTCTTCGTTTCTTGGCTTTTTCCACTGCTGCAGGTCGTCCGCTCACGGGATCCGCGTCTCAGCCATTCCCGCTGCTTTCGGTTTAGCCCAGAGCTTGTTTCGTCCACGCCACTCCATCTCGCTGCAAGTCCTTCGTAAATGAAACCACAATGCGGAATGCTCGAATCTTGGGTGCAAGTATTACTTGTAAACTAGATTAGATGTAATCCCAATCGATCGATGTTTGGAGACGCCCACCACGCCCATCCGTATCGCTCGATGGTGCCTTTGTGTGCTTCTCCGACCTTCGTAAACCCAACATTCCATTTCTGAGAGGTGGCAATATGTGCTTTCACTCTTAACTACTTCGTACAACTAACAACCCGCTCCATCAATAAGTCAAAGTTGCTGCTGAACCCCGCTTCCCCTTCCACTAGCCAAGGTCGTGTCTGTGTGGCACCCAAGCGGAACCCCACATAAGTCTTCAGAAGCCATCAAGGAGCCACGGTCGGTTAGCTCAGTTGGTTAGAGCGTGGTACTAATAAGCTATCCGGCTTATCAAGTAAATGCCAAGGTCATGAGTTCGACCCTCATACTGACCATTCTCAACTGTTTTTCTTTTGTCCTTTTTTTTTTTTTTTTTTTTT